>JALXJV020000022.1:27971337-27999158 GCA_024633595.2 Lepomis macrochirus
TACTTAAATTCATTGTCAGTGTCTACAATGAGTGAACAGTTAAGATCAACAGATCTTTAGACCTTTGGATGTAAAGACAACTTCTTTAGCATTAATGAAAAAAATGACTCTCACAATAATCTGATTTAGCTGTGACAAACTTTTTACATTAAATCCAGAATGAAGCGCAGTATAAACAACAAGGCCTGTAAGGGGAAATGTAAAAGGTATATTCTATTGTTTTTGGTTTATTTTCTGTGTTGCTTTCCTACTTCTTCTTCTTTTTACCCTCCTCTGACTCGATGCCAGCGGTGCCACATCAAGCTGCCTCCTCTTTCTTCTTCGGTTTCTGGCAATAAAAGAAAAAAACACATCAAATAATTGTTACTGGTTAAGTGCAGCTAACTTTAAATTGACTCCACCAACACATATAAAACATGGCTTTATAACAATCACATTTAACATAAGCATAAAATTCAGCTTAATAAAAACTATCAAGATTATTAGCTTAGCCTGTAGTCGTTTTCAGGTGGTAGAAGCGTAGCTCTGCTGCTGGGTGAGTGACGTAAACACGTAAGTGCGAGCCCTCCAGGAACCCGTAGAGATCGCAAATATCTGCCTTTACAACCAGACTGAAATGGCACCAAAAGAGGCGGGACTTCACGCTGATTGGACAGCGGTATTCAGAGACAAACTGTCACAGCTAACTAACAGTGTGGTAGAAAAATTAATGAACGAGCCGCCCCTGGTTAACACACAAACACACCCCTCCACACTCCCAATCAGACTAAAACAGCGAATCCGAAGACATAAAACGGAGAAGATTGAAAACGCTGCGGAGCCCAGTGCACGTGAACAGGCCACTTAGATGTGCATTTTCAGTTGTTAAAATGTAGACGGAGATCAACTCTGAAACGCAGATAAAGCGCTGGTGTGGACGGAGATCGTATTCCTAAAGCACAGTAGTGTGGATCAATGTGTGGTGTCACTGCCTGCAAACTGAGCCCAGAAAGTCAAAAGTAAAGGCTTCCACCAAATTTGCAAAAATGCCAGTAATTTCTTACTCATCTGGCAAACGCTTTTATCCAAAGCGACTTATATTTGATGAACAACATAAAAGCATCAGAACAAGAAAATTAAATCCCAAACTTTCTTGATTGGAGAAAAAACACCACCACCTGCGTTCTTATTGTAAAATATTAAGTTACACTACATCAACACTTTATCTTCAGTTTACTGTTGCACAGCAAAATGTCCAGCCGCTCCTTTGGTTTATGTTTGATTCATAAAGATTTTCCGTAAACCTTGGGAGAGCAGCTTTGACAGTCGGTCAGGTGTTTGCACATACATGTAGGGCTGCAGCTAACGGTGAGTTTAGTAATCGAGTATTCTACAGATTATTTCAATGATTCATCGTTTAAAAACACTTTCTCTTATAACACCTCTAGCTCCTAACCTCTAACATGCACTTCCTGCGCTCTTCTTCTTCTATGCCTTTACAATTATCTTGTATTGATTGCACTGTTTAACTCTTACTTCCTTCCCTATTGATGCAATATGTGATATTAGCTCTTACTAGCATTTATTGCCAGTTGTAGTTCTCCTGCTGTATTTGATGCTTTGCTGATGCTTTTGTCTTGTTGCTCAAATGTAAGTCGCTTTGGATAAAAGCCAAATGGGAACACGTAAATGAAATAATCCCGTAATTTGGACACTTTCTTCTTCGTCCCTCGTTATTTACTCTCCCTTCCTCCGCTTTGCAAAAAGCGGCATCATAATCACGTCATGTTCACACAGCGTAGCGCATATTAAAGGAAAAAGCTAAATACAAGAGTGGACCAGGGCTCACTGAGTCAATAACCAGACCTCAATCCAGTTTCACACCTGCCAACATGTACGACGATGCTCTCCACCACCGTCAACATGAGAACAACTGATATAATAAAGGATCTTCAGGTCTGACTGGTGACGTCTGTGACTGTCTCTGTTGCTGTACGTCATTTTATTATGTCTGGCTGTTTCTTTGTATCTGCTGTACTCAGGTCTCAGTGAGACGACCTGACAAAACGAAGGTGTTACATATCTAAATGAGGCGACATCTTGTGACTCCAGACTTCCACAGACTTGGCGAGGAGCCCTGATGCTGCTCTGGAAGCCACACTGAGACACTTCATGTTGCTTTTTCCCTGTAATTTGTTCAACCATCTGTAATTTTCCGTTCCTTCATAAATGTTTTAGATTAAATCAGCCATACATACATTAATGTATAATTTCAAAAACTGATTGTGGTTAGAATGATCCAGGTTGCAACCAAGCAGTGAATTTATTTTGGCTTTCATATTTTTTTTTAAACTCAAATGAAACCAGGAAGCTGCAACACGAACAAAGGCCATTACTGACACAATCTGTGTGTGTGTG
This sequence comes from Lepomis macrochirus, assembly GCA_024633595.2. Taxonomy (NCBI): domain Eukaryota; kingdom Metazoa; phylum Chordata; class Actinopteri; order Centrarchiformes; family Centrarchidae; genus Lepomis; species Lepomis macrochirus. The sequence continues at coordinate 27,973,735 of JALXJV020000022.1, forward strand.
TGTGTGTGTGTGTGTGTGTGTGTGTGTGTGTGTGTGTGTGTGTGTGTGTGCGTGATGTGGCCGCCCTATGGGCGCCTCCAGGGCTAAGCAAAACCTACTGCCCCCATACTCCACACACCCCCCCCCCCTGAGGGCAGGGCATGAGAGTCCAGGTAGAAGCTCTGACAGCCCAACAGCTGCAGGTTAGACAGACATGTTGTTCACACACACACAGCAGAGGACAAACCAGCATACACACTTACACGCAAAGAAATACACACATGAAAGTGCAAAATCAAGCTCAGTGTACACACACGGTGCACGTAAACCCACGACAGAGGACACACACAAACACACACACATCATATCAGTGATGCGTACAGCTGGTCCTGACCCCCATGGCGTGCCCCAGTCTATCCCACCTGTTCACACACACACACACACACACTGTACACACACACACGCACACACACACACACAGACACAGGTGCAATTAAAGCAATCGTGAATGCGGCTCATGATGTGCTCTGTGACCCAGACAGCAGAGGGTCTGCAGCAAAACACACAGGAGTGTGTGTGTGTGTGTGCGCGCGCACGTGTGTGTGTGTTTGTGTGCGCGCATGTGTGTGCGGTTCCTTCACTGACTCATGTTTGGAAAGTTTCATAGAGGAGCCGAACAGAAAACGACTGAATGTCTGAAACACGCCGTGTGTGTTTGAGCACAGTGGGGAACAAAACACACAGCAGATGACACGATCAGTTATTACTGGATATCTGAAATGGTTTAAGAATAAAATAATAGAATTTGTGTGAGAGTCGAATATATTAACATAAAACCAGGACATAATAAAATGAAAGTAAATGATTCAAACAAAAGAAGTAAAAATAACAGAACAGCAAATATTTGTTGAGCACAGATACTGCAAGAACAGAATAAATTCACACAGTTATAAAACACATTAATAAACAAAGTAGAAAATCTAATTGGTAGAAAAACTAAAGATTAGAGCTTTTTTTTAAAAGGAACCTCGCTGTAGTTTTTGTCAGTCTGGAGGAAATAGTGTATTTGTTGGGGTCTATTTTCAGCGGCGGATGAATCCACGTGTCGCTCCAGAGAGTGTTCACTCAGTGCTGCAGTGAGGCTCACTGATGGGTTTTAAACAATTTCCGACGGAGCTCTGCAGCTCAGAGAAGGAAGAGATATCAGGACTTGTTAGGAGATAAAACATGGGATTTGTTGACAAGAAGAAAAATCTAGATTATCTTCACCTTTCATGATGGCCGTGTTCCATTTCTGTGTCCTTTATGTGATGCCAGTGAGTCAACATGAACAACTTTTTAATTTTTAAAAACACACACACACGTTTACTGTTTTATTTATTTATTTTATTTCTAATATATTCCATATACACACGCTTACTGTTTTATTTTATTTTTTAGTATATTTTTATTTTTTTAACACACACACGCTTACTGTTTTATTTATTTATTTTATTTTTATTTATTTATTTTTTTTAATTTATTTTTAACACAAACACACACACACGCTTTAGTTACTTTACGCTTTAATTTCTTGTTTAATGAAATGTATGGGGTTGATTATTCTTATGTAGTATGTATGATGCTTTGGCAATATTGTTACACATTCATGCCAATAAAGCTAATTTGAATTTGAGTGACCAACATGAAGCTCTCTCTCTCTCTCTCTCTCTCTCCATCCAGAGGCTTCCTGTGTTGGCAGCAGGAACCCCGAGGATCCAGCTGTAGGGACCTCTCTCCATCTCCTCCCCGCTGAGCTGATCTCTCTCCGCGGCTTCTCACCTCTCTGCTCGCGGAGCCTTTCACCCCTCTGATCTCCCAGATCTCTTCCGCTGTAACATGAACGGTTCGTTAAGAAACTGGACTGAAAACTAATCCAGCGGTTTCAAGGTTACCTCGCGACTGACTGAAACTTCTGATCAGAGCCGATGATGTTTTCGCTGTAACAACGAGTCCGATTTCAGGTTTTAAGGTTTTGCTGAACATATTTTTTGAGTTAGTCTGTGGACCACATGTAGACTTTACATCAAAATAAAGTTTGAGCGTAAAGAAGATTTAAGAGTTACAAAGAAAACACTGTAGTAACATCACATTCAACAACCATTTAAATCTGATCGTCCGTTTGATTCTTAGAATTTACAAATGGGAGAAAACAAGAGTTTGTTTCAGGATGTCTGCTTAAAAACAAAGTGCTGCAGGTGAAATCCCATATTTCTGAATCTATCACTCTTAAGTGTGTGTGTGTTATTTTCATAAGCATGTTTCCGGTGCGTCACGGTTACAGAGGTCAGACAAACTCGTCCGGCGTTTCAAACAGTACAAATAAAACACCAAGATTTATTAGTCAGCTGTAGATGTGCCTGGTGTAGAGACATGGTGTTGAACTGACCTGGGATCAGCTGGGTTTTTCAGGTTTGTTGCGTACAGCCTGTTATCTTATATACACACACACTGATGCTGCGTGCGGTGTTGCAGCACAAGTAGCATGTTACTTCCTAAAAATAACACTTCTTCTGTCTGTAGATGATGTCAGTATTCATAATTTGTCGCCGGTCGAACGAGATCTTTTCACAGTTGTGTGGTAGAAGCTCGTCTTCCTGTAAGTAGCCGCACCACACAGCAGTCTGTGCGTTATCAATGTTGTAGATAAACTGTAATATCGGCATCAGCCAACCACAGAGCCTCTATAATCTGAACTAAACCGTTATGAAGATATATTTAATGGGTAGGAAGAACTTGCTGTGTTACAGATGCATCGTCTTTGTTGGGGGAGACGAACTTTGTTGAACTTTTAACATTGCTGTGATCAAATACAAATCTTTGCAAGATCCGAATAGGCCAATAAGTCGTATTACTCTGTATGTATAGAAGCTCTAAGGTTCACAAATTCAGCTGTATTAGCATGACTGAAAAGCAGTACTGGGGATTTGAGCTCGAAGGGCGGAAAACCGTCGCCAACTCTCAGACACGCGCTCGTTCAGTCGTGCACGTCTCGTTCATTTCCAGAGCTGAATTGGATTCGAGTCTTACTGTACTCGAGTCTTTCTTCACCAGAAAAATGACACGATCAGATATTTAACGTTAGACATTAGATCAGAAAACGTCATATGGGTCTTTGTTTAGCTTAGAGGACCTTTTGAAACCTTTTTAAATGATGGAATTGAAGTGTTGTAGAAAGGCCTTCACTTGAGTATTTTATCCCAAACTTTTAAACTAATTTCAACATCCTAAGTCTACTCTTGCAGCTTCAGGGTGCGTCCCAGTTTTACGAAGCCTTCAAAGTCAGCTCCGCATCCCTGAGAAACAAAAAAATATCAGCGAAGTCATCAATTTGTCAACCGCTTAAGTGCAATTTGTAGGTGACGCTGTTACGCTTCCAACTTCCACGTTGATGAGAACTACCTGAACGTCCAATTATAGCCCTTTTCCATACACACGAGCTGGCTTGGCGTGACTCTGTTTGGCCTGGATGGATCAGCATCTCCGTTACAACAGGGCTACTCGCTTGAAGGTGTGTCTCGGCAGAACGAGGCCGCTCGCTTGTCGAGGAGCCGCTTTCTCCTCGACAAGCGAGCGACAGCAGCGGTGGACAACGAGCTGCAGAGTGAATGGAGAGAGGCAGCAGTGAGTCAGAGAAATAAGAAGTTATTTTTCTGGTTGTTTCACGGCGTTCTAAAGCACAAACAAACGCGGCCACGCCTCCACACAACCCTGCGGGAAGCGCAATCGTGAGCGTGAGTGTGTGTAGCTCACCTGCAGCCCGGCTTATGTCTCCAAAACGCGTCTGGAGGCGAGATGGCCCGTCTCAGGTGCGACTCGGTGCGTTTAAACTTGGCGCGGCCGATAGAAAAGCCCTACGATTGTTCTCCAGAGGCAGCGGGTGGTCATACAGCTGCGTCGTTTGCAGGATGCCTCACCTTGAAATGGATTTCAGATTTTGTGCTTTGTCTGACCAACAATCGTTTTGAAATCCTGATAGATTCTAAAAACAGAGACGTGGCGATGAATTACAGGACGTACCTGCTGCCGCGGTGGTGACGGAGGGACGTCACTGTGCTCTGAATCGATAGAAACATCTTTCACACCCATCAGGTCAAATCTCTACTTGAGTATGTTCCGAACCTCTCTGCTGGCAGCAGCGTCTGCAAACTGAGGGTTGAGCCGGGTGTCCAAAAGGATAACGACAAAAAACAAGACGATATTTTATCTATGCAACACCCACCAAAGTTGGCGAGAGCTGAAGTGGTGTTGTTGTGTAGACGTTAATAAAGGTTTGATGACTGTTGATGGGGCGTGTGTCGTTATTAATACTGCTGTATGTATGTACACCACTACTGTACCATGTATTGTTTTCTTTTTATTATTCATTTCTAGACAACTCCTGAAATGATGATTAGCAGTGACGCTTGAGGGTTTGGGGTTGGTGTGTGTGTGTTAAGGACAAAAATAGAGTTTGAGATCTTTAAAATATAATTGTGTGCCTTGCTCTACTGTTACTACTTCTACCTTTTTTTTGTTAATTAAAAACACTGCTTTCCCAGTTAGGTGATTTAAAAAAAAAACATGCAACAAAAAAAATCAAATGAGAAACAAAAACTGTTTCAAGCAAGGTTCATGTTGAGCTTGTGTACATACGTGAAGGTGAAAAATGCAGACGGAGGAATGCTTGGTGTTTGTGTTTATTTAACTCTGTATGTGATCTGTGATGTGGAATATCTTTATTATTAGTATTGGCCATAAAGAGCTTGACTGCATGGTTCCTGCGGACTACAATGTAAAACCAACTGTTGACAAATAAACTTAATTTATTGGGGAAATTCTTTTTATTGCACTGTTTTTCATTCATTGTACTTGTACCCGGTGTTATTGTACTTTTCGAGGTTAAAGTCCCAAAAATAAAACATTGTACCAGTCCATGTTATGCTTTCACCCTCTTACTCTGAAAATCTCCTAGATAGAGAGTTCCTACCGTCTCCACTGGGTTGGGTGGAGTCAGCCGAAAGTGCAAAGTATAACCTTCAGGAGTTTAAATACAGAGAGAGGAAAAATATCCTGGAAGTCCTTTTCTTCAAGAAAATTTAAATAAATAAATAAATATATATATATGCCCTTCTGACGTAATTGATATATATTCAAGAAATTGAATATATGTGAATAGATTTAACATAATTGTGACAGTATTTTTAGGCTTCACTTACCTACGTTCGTGTGTAGTAAACAGGAGGCGTATCGTGAGCAGCAGCAGCTTCTCCATCAGTTCTGTGTCTACACACACGATGCATTCAGAAACAGTATTAAGTGTAGACCTTTACATTGGGGAGACCAAACAACCTCTACACAAACGCATGGCTCAACAAAGAAGGGCCAACTCCTCAGGTCGAGACTCTGCAGTCTACTTACATCTGAAGGACAGAGGACACTCGTTTGAGGACCATCAGGTGCACATCTTAGACAGAGAAGATGGAGGGTTTGAAAGAGGTCACTTACAGTGCTGTCCTTTCATCAGTTCCCAGGAAACTCAACAAAAGTAACCTCTTGGCCTCAGGTGAAGATGCCAACGATGGTCGTTCAGTCTTGGTCTCGGGTAACAACCATAACGACTGTGGTTACAGCAACCAGGAGCACTAACGAACCAGCGGTATCGACGATCCTGGCAAACGAGCCCACAGAGGTTAAACAGCTGAGTTTCCCTTCCAGTCAGTCAGAACTGAAGAAGCCCTTTGGATGAGGGACGAAACGTCTTCCTGTATCTTCAACCAAGTCCGGTTGACTTGAACCTTCTTTGGATAGATCACTTGTGATCTGGCAAAGCTCAAAGCCAAATACACAGTAAGATGGAAGAAACTGAACTTGAGGCTTAAAAGTAGGCTTTGGGTGGCGCTTCCTGCTACACTGCTTTGAAACTTGAACAGTGTGTTAACTCGACAATCGATGAGGAAAAGGTTAAAATGATTGTCGCCGTGATAACTTTCCAGAGTCGCAGAGATACTGTCTCATAGCACAATAAATCTCTGTACAGTGCCCCCCACCCCACCCCCCCACCCCACCTCACATCTGATAAGACTTAATAATCTCGGATCTATTAGGCTACTGAATCCACCGTCTCACAGGGACCTGAAGCGGCCCTCTCCAACGCAGCCCTTTGCTTTTTACACACGCGCTTGTTTTTTAAGTGACTAAAATCCAAGCTGCCATTCAGAGGTTTTGTTAAACAACAGCAGCGTGTCAGGCCCCCAATCATCAGAAATGCATCATTAACATTTGTTTGATCTTCCAAAGATTCATTTTTTGCCCTTAATCAGACCTCTGTTTTCCTGCCTTCGCAGACGGAAAAGTTTTAACTGCTGAGGAGATGAAGCACAATTGAAGCTGAAGAAGGTGATTGGATCCCGCGATAAACACACGCTTTGGGGGGTATTACAGAACGTTAAGTAATGTTTACCTCATCAGAAGGGAGGTCAGTTTGGGAAACAGGAAAATGCTGCCGGTGACACAGAAGATGGTGAGATGATGATGAGGAGGAGGAGGAGGAGGAATAGCCGTGATGTGACGTTCACCTCTGCTGAATCTACGCACAGTGCAAATCAATTTGTCCCTGATTGCCGAGGCCGTCCTTGATAACATCCTTTAGAGCTGAACTTGGTCTGATGCTGTCGGTTTGGAGATGAAAAGTCTCTTTTCGCATCAGACACATGTTCATGTTCCTGCAGCTGGTGGAAAATATTTTTTACTGGAGCTTAATATTTTCGCCGATAAAATATCCGCCCTCAAAGTAAAAATCTAAGATTTTAGTAGAAAACGTGACAGCTGCAGAGCTGCAGTCGCCAGAGGAAAGGTCACAGGCTTGGAGTGTTCTTCTGGTATTGCACCACTGTGGTTAAGGTTTGATTAGGTGTTACGCCCCCACCCTTTGGTGGCAACATGGGGCGACACTGACCCAAACTCAACACAAATAAACACCTTTAAAACAACCAAATCAAAGGAATTTATTAACATAATTAGACGATAAATTAAGAACACCAAAAAACACAACACAAAATGCCCCAGCTGAGAGGCAGCAAGACCAGCTGTCCCCAAAATCAAGAAGCCTTCCGTCTGACGCTTGCCCAGCAGCTTTTAAGGACCACCCTCCAAGGCCAGGTGGACCTCGTACAGCACCAGTAATGTTAGTGCGTTCATTATAATGTCAGAAAACATTACAGACTACCTACTAATATAGCTTAATAGTAGGCTACAATATAAATACAATATAAAAAAACAGCCATTTAATTTTTGTGGCTTGTTGTCGTTCTTTAAATTATGTGCAAGAAAACTGCTCTACCTGGTAGTTAGTCTCTGATTTGTTAATGTTAAGTACTAACTTGTCCCAATAATAACCATTCATGCAGAACAACGAGTTCAACATTTTAAAAAGTTTGCTGATTGCGGCGTCACTTTGTGTCACGAGAACAAGACGAGAAGATGTTTTGAATCATCTATAGCCTAAAATATATCAGAATTTGAGCATTTAACACTCTATTTCCTGCATTCTCGAGACATTTTCTGCACCAATTTGCGGTGGAAATGTCTTTATGAAGGGAAACAAAATTAAGGTGGCAGGTGACAATTCAAAATATAATGCAGTAATCGGCAGCTTGTTTTAGCTTAAGTTACTTTTTTTTGGCAATACACATTTGTTTCTTCTACCTATCTGTCAATATTTTTAACATCGTCCCGTCCCATCCAGGCTGTGATTGGTCGGTTCACAAAAAGTGACATTGCACAGGGCTGCATGAAAGGCTCCCGAGCTTCTCTTCTCCCCTCGTCTCTCTCAGCTGACAGAGATCAGCAGGCAGGCGGGAACGGCAACACGTGAGCGTCACGTAGCGTCACGTAGCGCTCAGAGAAGCTGACGGGGCAGAGGAGAGGACCGGCAGCTTGTGAGAAGTGCCAGTACGCAAGAAAATGTTCCGGTACGCCAAAAAGTAAAATGCGGAGGTGCTGGTATTGGTACTGGCCCACTTCAAGCACTGATCACAGGGACACTAAAATAAAGGGTTCATCTGCTGGGGAGCGGGTTGTGGTCAGGTGTCCTCTCCCTGCTGCCTGCAGTTTAGGCTCAGACACATAGAGTAAACACTGCTTTGGCCTCTCCTCTTCTTAAAGTTAATCAATTTAAAAATGGTTCTGCAGCAGTAGTGCTACATGTGTCCACTCCGCTCACTTTTAAACTCAAATAGTAATTTATTTTTTATATTCTGTGTGTCAGTATGTATCAGAATGGCAGGGATTGCTGGAAACATATACAGGAGGTTATTGTAACGCCTGGCTCAACGGTCCTCTGGCAGTATTTGTTCTCAGTGATGAGTCACCCGTGTGTCTTTTCCCCGCTCTGCACTGTTTATTTAACTCTATCATAATGCTGTGTTGTGACACTTCCTTCTGTCTTTCAGAGCATCAGAGGGGAGCTGTCAGAGGATTAAAAAAATAGCAGTTAGCTGCAACAAAACACACTCCACATTAAAGCAAATTGCTTCGAGCGATTGTTGATAGTTTCTCATTGTTGCGTCGCTCTCGGTTGGAGCTGTGATGTTGATTGTGGCTGAAGGGGCCTTCAGATGACTGATAAGCGTTGATGAATGAAAATGGAAATGCTTTTCAGCGTTTTCCCTTCAAAGGGAAATCAAATACGCAGGATGGAGAGGGGAGAGCAGAGGAGGGAGAATATTTGCCTTTTTGCAATTAACAAGATATGTTCTTTTTTTTTGTGGTCAGAAAAATGGAAATGGCTTTTAAGGTCGTAAAGGTCGAGCGCATCGAAGCATGGTGGCTGCGCAATTACTCTTCAGGCAGCAGCCTGATTGGGGGGAGGACAGGGGGGTCCGGGCGCGAACCAACGGTCAAATTAACGAGACGGCTGGCTCCCTGTTGAAAAGATCACATGTGATTACCGTACATCAAACAGACAGAGCACTCAAATTATCTCCTCTCTCACTGTGAAGTCGGAGAAAAAGGGATAAAACGCAGACGGACTGATTAGTTAAAGGCTTTAAATGTCAAAACTTTTACTGTCCACAGCTTGAATGAATCTGTTTCTCCTCTGCTCAGGGAACAGGTGGGGGGTCGTCCTCCAGTTTACACCGACTACAACCAATGACTGCCCTCCTGACATAACTGAGGACATACTCGACACCATTGGAGTCCTCTCAGATCACCGGCTTTTAATTCATTTATGTGTCGATAAATCTGCGTTCTAAATATTATAAATGATTGTCAGCTTCATCTCCACACTGTCATACTGGGAGCTACCCAGTAGAACCACTGCACCCTCTCAGTATTTCCCTCTGAGCTCGGTTTGCAAGTGCTGACAGAGGTGAAATCACTGGAGGTCATCACTTATTCACTTTGATGATGACGGTGATTTTCCAGAAATTCAAATCAGCAGCCTTGATAACATCTGATATTGATCACTGGGTGCTGAATATTTTATAAAACCTTTTACAATAAAAAGAGAGAAAGAAAAATGTATGTGTGTTTCCGCTTAATGTAGCTAAATGTGAACAAGGTGACGCCTCATTGTTCGGCTGATATACAGTGATCTAAAACGCCAACAAAATCAGGACTTTTCACAACCACCATTTAAACCACAGTTCACAGAGAGAGCAAATCTTCTTTCCTTAAACACTAAACTCCTACAAACTTTAACTGAAGGCTCAAACTGGCAGCACTAAGAGGAGAAGAACCCAGATCTTAAACTTAAAGGATCATTTCCCCTGTTTTTAAACCTGGGCCCTATATGCACACATTTTGGTGTTGAAATGACTAGTAGGTTCAAAAAGTTATGTTCCTTAGGGCAATTGACCCTTCGCTAAGCCACGGCCCGAATACACACCTGGCCAATCACAGCGCAGTGTAGGACTTTCTCTGAACAGAGACCTACACAGCTGTACAGGAACAGTGCTGATCCTTATTATTGTCTTTTGTCTTAATCGTCGGGGGATGCAGTGGTTCACGTAGGCTTTAGCTTCTAGCTTTCATTTTTTCAGTCAGTTTGAGTCAGTTTGAGTCAGTTTGACAGCTTGAACACAATCTTTAAATGTAAAATGCAACTGCAAAACTGTCTGCTTCTTTCTGATCTATCCAAAGAAGGTTAAAGTTGAGGGCAACTGGACTTGGTTGAAGATAATGGAAGACGTTTTGTCCCTCATCCAAAGGGCTTCTTCAGTTCTGACCAACTGGTAAGGAAACTCCGCTATTTAACCTCTGTGGGGTCGTTTGCCAGGATTGACGATACCGCTGGTTCGTTAGTGCACTGCAAAAACTGAGCTCTCAAAAACAAGAAAAAAAGCATTAAAATGGGGGAAATATTACCTAAATATTACCTAATCAAAGTTATCTGTCAACAGAAAAAGAATATTTCACTTGCTACTTGAAACAAGTGAAATTCCATCCATCCATCCATCGTCAACCGCTTATCCTGAGTAGCCTACAGGGTCCCGGGGGGCTGGAGCCTATCCTAGCTGGCATCGGGCAAAACGCGGCGTACACCCTGGACAGGTCACCAGTCCATCGCAGGGCGAACAACCACTCACTCCTAAGGACAATTTTAGGGTCACCAGTTGACCCAGCCTGCATGTCTTTGGATGGTGGGAGGAAGCCGGAGCACCCGGAGAGAACCCACGCAGACACGGGGAGAACATGCAAACTCCACACAGAAAGGCCGGGGCAACTGGGGTTTGAACCCACGACCTTCTTGCTGTGAGGCGACAGTGCTAACCACCACCGTGCCACCCAAACAAGTGAAATTCTCTAACATAAAAACCGCATGGTAAGAAGAAATATCTTGTCGGACAAAAAACATATTTTGCCTTCAGTTATGATAATTCATCTTACAAGGATTTTAGTTTTTGCAGTGTCTTCCTGGTTGTCGTAACGACAGTCGTTATGGTCGTTAGGATTACCAGAGGACCATACTGAACGACCATCGTTGGCATCATCACCTGAGGCCAATAGGTTACGTCTGTTGAGTTTGGCCTGAGCGGCGTTTGCTGAGGCCCATTGGCTTTAACCTTCGTTGGATAACTAAGACCTGGATGACTGAGAATCTTCACAGACTTCTTTCTGAGATCGCTTTTTCCAACAAAATCTGTCAGTGTTTCTCCAGGGAGTGCAGTGGCAGTGCCGTGATAAAAGTCTAACAGCTTTTCGGACTTAGCAACAGCAACCAAGGGGGGCGTGGCTTAGCGAAGGGTCAATTGTACCCGTCAAAATAACGTTCACAAAATTGCTTCCTTTTGCCACCGACAGGCTAAAACCGTTATACCAGGTAACATCATGGAAAGGATCCCTACGAGGGACTCATTTTTTTTCTACCAGGAAACTGAAGTCCCGCTTGAGGACAATCTCGTGCTGAAATCTCATGAGAGGCGAGCTGTTGCAAGAAGGCGATGGTGGAAAGGAGAGTGAGAGTTGGAGAGAGGAGTTTGTTGTGTTGGAGATAAGATCTTACAAGCAGCTCCTCTACGTACACAACAATCACTGTTTATATATATTTTTATTTCACCCTGTATTTTAATCACTTTACGAGGGTCAGTTTATGTTTTCTTGTCTTGTGTGTCTTCAGTCCGGCTGTGTGATGTTCTGAGGGTTCCTGTTTCTTGTTTCCTGTCAACAACGCTGAAATGGTAGTAAAGTCTAGAGTAGTTTCCGTTGCCAAATAAAGGCCATAACTCAAAATCCGCAAAGTCGTGCACGAGTTCTAAGATGCTCATCGGGAATCGACACACAGGCTCCTTGTTGGTCTTCTTGTATGCAGACAGGTGAGGAAACCTTCAGCGCTCAGAGATGTGACACTCCAGCACAGGATGCAATCACCGTACACTGAAACACTCTGAATCAAAGTTAGATTTGAAAGTATTTGTGTTATTAGAAAGCTGCAGGGTGGTGATCTGTTTTAGACCATTTGCATCGCCCTTGAATGAAAATGGGAGGGAACACGTACACACACACAGAGTGAAGCACCTTCAGAAGTCTCTCCCTGCGCTTTAATGATCTTCCTGTAGTGCTGCGGAAAGCCTGCGAAAATCCCTCCTTCATTTTCCTCTCCTCTTCTCCCTGATGAGCAGAGCCATCCCTTCATCATCAGCTGCACCATAATGTACTTTAGTCTGGGGACGAGAGGAGAAAATGGAAGGGTAGATTGAAAACAGATTCGCTTATAAGCTGATCCTACATTAGGGGATGTACATAATACGCTGAAGTCATCAAGGGTTTGTTCACAACAATCAGAGTGATCCATCGCCGATTCGACATGCTGCAGATGAACAGACAGAAACTTCACTGCTGCTGCAGGTTGGTGGTTCAGGGAGTTCTCGTGCACACTGGGCAGCGTTTTCAGGCTCAAACGCACCTCCTGGCCTAGTGACAGCCAGGACCCTGTCTTCAGAACCAGGACAGTCGGTTAACAGATCATATTCTAATTTTACACTGCAGAGACTTAACGCTCCTGCGGACCATTTCAGCATCAGACTGATTTCCTTCTTTCGATTTGTAATCACAGCAACATCTTAACGATTTTACTCTCACACATGCCTTCCCACCTCTCCTACCTCTTCAGATCCTTTCCAGTGTTTTCCCACCATTCCCAGTCGATCCCTGGCCCTCTATATATTAACCTCGTGTTGGCGTTTCAGTTTTTGCTCCGATTTGCCTGCCTGTCACTAGTTTGTGACCATTACTTTTACCTACCTGCTTCCCTTCGACCCTTTGAACCTCTTAGTAACCCCATCTGTTCTCTCTGTGGCTCCTGCTTTTGAGTCAAAATCCAGTTTGTGGGAAACTTCACAGTTTGTTTGGCCAAGTACAGAAAGACTGCAGAGCTGGTTGTGTTATGATTATGCATTGACAATTTAATACCATAACATTTGGGTGTAATTACCTTGAACAACAAACTTTGAGTAAGTATATCGTATTGACATCTATGTTTATTTGGTTGGTCAGGCACTTCTGGATTATTAAGCATCTTGCAGTTGTGATTAACACTTGTGTGTTGATGTTGTGAACTCTATTTACAATTTGGAAACAGGTACTTACAGCAACTCCGATATAAACTGAATGCAGCATTACCTCTTGCTCCAGCAAGAGTTGTCTGCTCTGTTAAAAACTTCCTACAAAAAAAAAAGTCACCTTCACTTTGATATCAAGACGGATTCTAAAATTCTGTCGGATTCTTTTTAGTGTTGCATTCAAGGACACTCCCACATCCAAGAAAGGTCGGATGCCAAAAAGTAGTGCGCTCTCAAGTATTGTTGCTAGAAAAATCACATCAAGAAGAAGCAGACTCAGCTGCAGTATAATATAATAATATAAACTGAAACAAACAAAACATGCATGTAAAGTTACAGTTAGATAAAATGTGTATAAAATTGGCTTGTATCATGTTAGACATTATATAAAGTGCTTGTCTCGTCTTCCCCCGAACCGTGATTTTCACCCCATGGCTGATCGTACCCCCACCTGAAAACAAAAACAAAACACTGCAGCTGACTCCGCCCTCACTCCACCTGATCAAGGCTTTAATCACTTTCACCTGCAGAGTGAAATAAAGGAAGAAAGCTGTGAAAGTTCGTTTCTGGAAAAAACTGATTTATTCTGTCTGCAAATCTGACGGCATGCCAAAACATTTTTCAAATGATTCTGATATTTTTGCTTCAAAGAGCTTGAGATGATTCAGAAAAGAGCATTTTCTCTGTTTTCACCCCTGTTGACATTCTGCAACGTGTCATTTTAAAGGTCCATTCTGTGGCGAAGGAGACTCTGTGTGCTGAGCTTCAAGGCCTGTTGTTGGACGGTTTGATTTTATTTCAGCCTGAATGGATTCAATGGATTGAACAGCAACAGACTCACCACAGGCAAGCAGGTAAGACCCTGACTTACTTATTATTTTGAAATGAAAGATGTTTGTTGGATCTGAAGTATTTTTTTTTGCTGTAGTGTGGCAATAATTTTTGGAAAGGAGGCGACACTGTGATGATCTGATATTAACGGCCATTGTTCATTCAGCCTTGTTGCTTTCACTATTTACCAAAATTCAGTTTGAGAAGGAGGCTTAATAGTTTTGCTTTATTACCAATCGGTAGTGATGTATTTGTCCTGATGACATTTGTTTTAGCTGACACCAAAGCTCTGGTAGCTGTTGTCAAGGGGCGTCAACATTTGTCATGATGACTGAAAAACTGTTGATCTAATAGTTGTAATGTCTATAAGTTGACTTACAAACTGCGACGATCTCATCCGTGCCATTTTTCTGTCGCTCTTTTATTATATACAGTCTGTATTTTATAGATTGTATCACAGTAACTAGCTCAAGGCTCGGTTCTTAATCCCACCTTAATCTCTGATTGGTCAGTTGTTTGTTTTGGGGAAAAGGCCGCCAATGAGCAGATTTATTGGGGGGCTTCATTAAAATAATAACTTTTTGAAAATACACAGAATTCAGCAGTTCATTTTTTACAGACTTCATTTTCATTATAACTTATTTTGCTTGCATAAACGGAAAATCAAGTTACACTGTTTTTATTGCATTAAATTATTAACGTTTGAAAGTTGTCCTCCGACTTTGAAAATGAAATGACAAAAAGCTTTATCATTTTGATTTAATATCATATAAGTGATTTTGAAGATAAATTCTACTTGCATTGTTTCATTTTTTATTTTTACTCAGATAACACACATAACCAAATGATAAACGCTGTTCTGGAATTATATTTTTATTTCGAGTCTTCTAGGGAGTTTGTGGAACCACATGCTAACATTTGCTCACAGTTAGCATGTTGATGTTCGGCATGTAATCTGAGTAAGTTACCTTAAATACAGTTAGCCAGGCATGTTAGCATGCTGGCTGCATTTGAATTAAGCTAATATTATTTGTGTTTAGCCTCTATACGGTGGCCATTTTAGGATGTTTCATTCTTAACTTTTGATGCTCTACACTATCATCTTGGCTCAACTGGAAGCCTAAATTGTTCTTATTTTTTTATGTGCTTTGAACTACTTATATTCAATTATTGATCATAGATTATTTGCCCACTAGGAACTAATCTCACAATGACCTAAGGATAAAGCTGGCATTTGTCTATCCAGTCTTCTGTTTTCCTTTCAGTATCTCTCATGAAAACAAAACAGTGTCAGTCCGTCTCTTAATACTGTCTGACTTCCTGTCTGTGGCTCTCACCTCCAAACCCAGTGGTTCCTGCTGTAAATCTGAGTGTGTTGATAGTAATGGTGCAACAGTGAGGCTCACTGATGTGTTTTTAATAGTTCCTGGATAACAAAGGAACTCTGTGGCCCGCAGGCAGAAGACGTGTCCGGATGCACATGACGACGATAAGAGCAATAAAAAAAGCGCAAGCTTTATGCTTTTATTTATAAATATAAATTTTACTTAATAATATCATTTTACTTTTAACTGCTGGAAGTAGAAATTGTCGAGTTTGACTTCACTCAGAGTGGAAAACATCCTCAAACATCACTGATACTTTAAAAATCAGCGCAAAGTTTGAGGAGAGTGACCATCTGACTCCATGAAAAGCATTATTCGATGAACGTGTGTGTGTGTGTGTGTGTGCACATTTTTACAGGTTCATGATTGTGTTTTTTTTAATATGGACTCAGAGTTTTAGCCTGATTGCATTTTTACATCAGTCGTCGAAACGCATTTAAAAAACAATTTGATATGAGACGGCGAGAGGCCAGGAGCTGCTGCGAACGGCCAAATAAATAAAAGCAATGATGATGCCAGCGTCGACCGGAGACCACAATCAATCATTAGCATACGTAAGAAAGTGCGTGCGTGTGAGGGAAAGGACAAAAAAGAAGACATAAAGTTGATGTCAGTGATGTCTATTATCAATCATTTGCATATGGAGGTGTGCAGATGAGGAAAACGTCTGTGTGTGTGCGTATGTGTGGAAACTTCAAAATGCTCCATCTGTAATTCCTCATAGCAGTTAATTCATCATCTGTGCTGAGGCGTCGGGGCCTCCGCAGGCGTTTAGGACTAATATTTCAGCTCCCATTACAGTGGCAGAGCAGAGAGCCGAGCTCCGGTTTGACCTTTGACCTCAGCCGGGGGAATCGCAGCCTGACCCCATCCATCAATGCGGGAGAGGGAAAATATTAAGAGGGTACCATTATTAGTTAGATTACGGGCGAGAGAGATTTAGCTGTCATTATCAGCTGGCAGCGTGGGCGGCTGTCACTGGGCTGTCTGTCCGGTCACCTGCCTGTCTGTCTCTCTGGTTGGCCGGCCGGTCTACCTGTCTGTCTCGCTGACATTGACTTGTACTTTATGAAATGTGATGATTAGATGGCACCTCATTAAGCAGATGTAAGAGAGTCTACTCTTTATTTTCCATTGTGGTCCACGTCATCATATTTGGAAGGAAGTCTGCTTCTTAAGCAGAGCCAAATTATTTTGTGACAGGACAACAAAAGGTTGAAGGAGATAAAGTTCTGTGTCTGTAGTGTAAAAATATGTCTCTAGGTTTACCTGCAGATCTACGATCTACCTTAATAAGGTAGATCGTACCTTAATGCTCCATAAAATTGTCAAAGTCACCTCTCAAGCATACAATCAATTATTTACTGTTTCCAGCTCCTCTAATGTTAGGGTTTGCTGCTTTCTCTGTTTTATATAATTGTATGGGAGCTTGTGAGTTTTTTTATGGTTTAAAGGACTGATTGAATTTTAAATAATCAATAGATTAATAAATCATCAGTTGGAGGCTTAAAGCTGGAGACAAACCTGAAGACTAGCTGATCTAAGTTTGGGAGATCAAGATCAAGGTGTTATTGTATACCAGGGTATTTAGAAACGGTATAACTTTCAATCCTGTCAGAAATGAAGACGCTCCTTTCTATCAAACTGATACAGAGATGCTGTATTAAGGTGATGTAGAATTATAATATTTATTTATAGAGCATTTTTAAAACCAACGTTACAAAGCGTTTAACATGAATCAAATTAAAGTTAAAACATGAAAACAGGTAAAAACAAAATGCATCTGTGAAATAAGTCTTATCAAAATTATACTGAAAATAAAATCAAGTTACGAGCTGGTGTGTCTGGTACTAATAGGTCTGTAATATAGCAGAGGCAAGGTTGTATAAAGCCTTAAATGTAATCAGTAAAATCTTAAACAGGCCAGTGTAAATGAGGCCAAAACAGGAGTGATCACGTTCTTTGGTTCTGGTCAAAAGCCTGTCGTGGCGTACAGCCCTCAATGCAGGCGGGCCGCGCTGAGTGAAACTGCCCGACACTGTCGACACGTTAACCCCGTTCTTTTTTCCAGCAGCTGGTAAACACCACACGCGGAGAAGCTTTAGCTGCAGCCTTTATTCGCTAACAAACCTGAACCTACACTGTACAAGCTCTGAAGGCATCTTGAGTCGTCACAAAATATGCGATAGGCCACGCCCACTTGCACCAATCAATACGACAACTCCAGATTTTGGTTTGCCCCAGAGCATGCACGCCAAAATTGGCGACAGCCTGTCCACCTTGTTTTGAGATACGTTTTCTGTATTTGTGGCGTCCCCTATGGGTCGGGCTCAAAACGCTTTGGCTCACCCAATATTTATGATGATTGGACAAATCATTAATGAGTTAAGATCAGAGTCCTGCCAAGCCCCGCCTTTTGCTAGCATATATCCGTTGATGTTGGCCATGTTTCTCCACCAATCTTGCTAATTTGAAATGTGTGTCTCAGTCTCACAATGCTGTAGTCCAAATCTGGTGTCAAGAGTCAAAAAAGACCTTCTGGCCTCATATTTCTGTGGAAGTACTTGCAAGTTATCGGGCCAGGTTTCATCAGAGTCGGAGTTTCTTCCTACAGGCTAAGTTTCACGTTGCTGTGCTGCTTTAGCAGATGCTTCAATGCAAAATTGTTTGCGGTTGTAAACATTTTGCGGGTCGTACAAAGTTTACAACGGAAGATCGCTCATCCAGTAGTGTTTGCATACAAGTCTCTACATAATAAATATAAATCCGCATGGATGTGACATTCCTCTATCTGAAGCAAAGGAGGAAGCAGTGAAGTAGCGTTTAGGCGGGAGGTCAGGGTTGTTGTGTCTGACACTGACTGAGGCCACGGTTTGCTTTCTGCCCCCTACTAACAGTAGAACTTGGTTTCTTTAACGATAACTATAATCTTTTTTTGACTTTACCAACTAACTTTGTGCTCAAACCTCCACCAGAGGCAGATCACAAAACAGCCACTGTGCAAGCAGTGTGCAATGAAATCATACTGAGAGAAGCACCACAACAGAAATGATTAATATGGGCCTTTTTGGAAAGCAATTATAATGAATTGTGTTATTTAGTTTGGGGGAAATCTGCCCACAAAACAGAAAGAGGGCACTGTTCCTCCAGAGTTTCTGCTTTTTGGCAGATGGTAAAAAGAAAGAAATTTCACTTGCAATAATGCTCCATAAAATTGTCGGCGCAGTGGAATAAAAGAAAATTAATCATTATTTAGTCAGGTAATTTTTATTTAATTAAATAAAGCTGGTGCTTTAAGGACTGAAGTGAAGCGCTGGTAAGTTAAACCTGAGGACTGTGTCACTATTTTGAAATGTAAAACTAAAAGTTGTCGTCCGTTTTGCAAACCGGCTTTTTGTTCGTCAATCATCACTCGCTGAAAAGTTAAGTTTTGTCTAAAATCCGATCTGCTGAAAATAAAAATGATAATGATTTCTATGTCATCTGCTGTCTTTCACCGAGGGTGTGGAGAACAAAATCAAATGAGGAACCAGACATGTGATCTTTTAACGGACTGATGGTCGGCTTAATAGAAAGGCACGCGTGTCTGCTGAGATGACAGGCTGCCTCCAAAATGGATTTAGAGAGACATGACGGGGAATTATTGACTTTTGTTGTGTTTTACAGCAAGTCAGAAAAACTGATGACAGCTGATGGTGGCTTTGTGTGTCAATGAGAGAAAAGTCTGGATGCAGTTGAAAATACTGAACTTGACAGAACGTTTGAGGTGATGCATTTAGGTCCGTTGAGAAAATGTTAGTTTTGCCTTATTTGTGCAAATTTGGGCTGTACGTTTGTAGTGAGATGCATTTTTCAATTTGTGAAGGATTTCTGGGGACAAAAACCCACATTTGTTTCACATTTTCTGACTTTATTTCCAGAAAAGAAGGTTTACTGATGTTGCAATATTTCTAACTAGAGCAGATTTGTCATCTGTGAGATCAGCTCGGTTTAAGCCACCTGCAGCAAATGAGTTTGCCTTTATTCGTCTCTTTACCTTGACTCTGCAGAAATCTGTCTCGTGCATATAATTCTACATCGTACCTAGTACCATGTAGCTAATGCTGATGTCATACAACACGATTATCTTTTGGGCATTTGGCCTTTTTATTGGAAGGTGACTGTGTAAGAGATGTGGAACCATGGCCATAACCGAACCAGGGAGAACGTGACGAGGATGGAGTTTTGCTCAGTTGTCATGAAACTGATTTGTAGACGGACGTTTCTTTCCGGACTCTTTTCATTCTTGACTTCAAGTTGTAAGAGAGCTCAGTCCAAAGTTTGCACATCTACAGTTCCACGACTGTACAAACTCCATCTGCCAATGAAAACCATGTGGTTTTGGTTTATAGCTGTGGAACAAACTACTGTAGTTAGCGTACCTTCCAAGGTCAAGAAGGACGTGAGCTATTTCTATCTATAAAAGCGTTAATCTGAGCCGAGGCTGACGGCAAATTGAACTTATTCATGCCATTTGATTTATTTATTTAGAGCGTACAGTAAAACAAAAGTTACCACTTGATGCTCTGTACCAGATCATAGCTTCAAGCTAATTTGCATGTGAAGTCTCCTCGGCAGGTCATGGTCAAAAACAACACAATAATAAATGTGCTAAGGCTGACCGGTTCATTAGAACGCCGCCATGATCACGACATCGTTAAATAGCATCCCAGTCATACCGCGACGTCCACCAAAACAATCGCAACAGGACTTTGAGCCGCATCGCTCGGCCCCAGCTCGAATCAACAAAGACACATGAACACACAAGGTTACACAAACAAGGACACACGAGAAGAACTGCTCACAATGAAACATCACAAAAAACATCTGCCAGTCAGTTAAATTAAAAGCAGGTCATAAAACCCACAGATAAAATATCTGGATCAGTGATTGTAAAGCAGAGTACCTTTATTTTCAACTGTGCTTAAATTTAATTTAAATAATAAAGTAACTGTATTCTGTTACAGTACAGAAAACAAAGACGTAATCAGATTAAAGGTATTAAAGGATTGCGTTGCACAAAGTTTCAATTAAATGGAAAGCGGATTACTGTTTGCTATTTCCGCATTTCCTGTAAAAATCCGAGACCGCCGGAGGCCAGTTTGACCACTGGGAACACAGTACGAAGGTGGTTTTCTTGCCGATTTGGCTCTTGTGACCCCGGGGGGCTGAGTCACCTAATGAGGGTGTGTTCGGACACTTGGAGGCTGCCGAGCCAGTTTCGTTGCCCGCTTGCCCGGCGCTGCTTACCCGCAAAATATTTTCCATCAAATATGATCCAGTTTCAGCAAAATCTGTGAATAAAGGTGTTCGTGCAGTAATCAGTGGTGCCCGGTCCCAGAAACACTATTTGTCAGCAGTCATTAAAATAAAAAAAGCTTTTCATTGGACACTAAATGAATGCAGCCCCTCCCCCACCCACAGTGCAGGATGTTTCATCAACATTTTAAAATCATTTACCAGGAAATGACACACTCTAAAATGCCTTCAAAACTACCTACAAAACAACATTTTTGTCATTGATGGGCCAGATTCTGCCACGTGACATAAAACATTTAGGCCTAAACATCGATTTTGATTTCATTGGAATGGGATGTTACACTGAGCAGACAAAGCATATTTTCTTTATTTGCATATTTGGTATTGAAATCCAAAAGTAACTAAAAGTAATCAGCTTACATTACTTCTGGTACTTGCAGTGCATGAAGTAGGCCGGAACTCCCCGCATGTACCGGCACTTGGACATTTTACTCCTTTGCGTACCGGGACAGTTTCTTGCGGACTTCCCCCGAGCTGCCGGTCCTCTCCTCTGCTCTCTCCATATCAGGTTCTCTGGGCGCTACGTTACGCTCACCTGTTCCCGTTCTCGCCTGCCTGTTTCTGTGGGCGGAGAGAGACGAGGGAGAAGAGAAGCTCGGGTGTCTTTCTATGGAGGGATTATCTGGTCAGAATTCAAACTAAAAGTCTAAAACTAAAAGTCTTATTTGGTATTTAGGATTGGGCGTTTGGTATTGAGGATTGGGCGTTTGGTATTTAGGATTGGGCGTTTGGTATTTAGGATTGGGCGTTTGGTATTTAGGATTGGGCATTTGAGGATTGAGGATTGGGCATTTGAGGTTTGAGGATTGGGCATTTGAGGATTGAGGATTGGGCATTTGAGGTTTGAGGATTGGGCATTTGAGGTTTGAGGATTGGGCATTTGAGGATTGAGGATTGGGCATTTGAGGTTTGAGGATTGGGCATTTGAGGATTGAGGATTGAGGAGTGTATGCAAATAAGGAGGCGTGGGCCAAATACTGGAGGCTGGGTTTGACATGGCTGGTGCGCAGAGGCACCTTATGGACAGCAGAGGGAGCTCCAAGTGCTAAGGAGCACTCTGTAATGAAACCAAAGAGAGCAAGTGACCAGGGCTGGAGCGAGGACTATACTTTATAATGTGATAACTTCAACTTAAAGGCAGGGTAGGTAAGTTTGAGAAACTAGCTCAAACGGCCAGATTTTTAAAATTATCCAACAGAGAAACTCCCACCCCCTCCCTTCTGGGCTCCTTTCAAAGCCACGCCCCCATAACACGTGAACAGCTG
Organism: Lepomis macrochirus; assembly: GCA_024633595.2. Classification (NCBI taxonomy): domain Eukaryota; kingdom Metazoa; phylum Chordata; class Actinopteri; order Centrarchiformes; family Centrarchidae; genus Lepomis; species Lepomis macrochirus. The sequence continues at coordinate 27,995,635 of JALXJV020000022.1, forward strand.
TTACCGGGTGCTGGAAAGCGAAGCACAGTGTGACGAAGCGGAGAGCAGCGATGCAGCGGCTCACATCAGGGGTAAGAAAACATTTGACTTTATCGTTATAAAAATAAACAACTAACGCGGCTGTTAGTTCTCACTATCGAGCTAGCGTGTTATATTGGATAGGTTTAAAAGTCTGACTTTGATTCAGTAACGAGCTGGTGAGCTAACTGTTAGCAACAGGTAGCTGTGCTAACAGCTGCGGTAACATCGGGCAAAGCTAAAAACAAGGTGATACACATTTTCCCGTTTCCATCAGTTACACCACATGAACATGAATTTCGTGTTAGACTCGTAACATGTACGTTGTTTTGGATTTTAGAGCTTCCACGGTGACAGCTTTATTGTCTCTGATGAGGACTGCACTCCAGAGCCAATCACAGACCGGGACAGGACCGGGACCGGCCCGGGGTCGAGGCGAAGCAGAGGAGGGAGGGCTGCCAGGGTCCGAGGAAGAAGAGGCAGGACGGGGAGGACGAGGTGCAAGCCGAGCAGCACATACCTGCGTAGAGCTTCACACTCCAACAACGGCATATGAACAGGTATATATATTTTAATATTAGTCTGTTATCTCCCAGTGTACTTGTCTCAAAGTTTCTCTGCTGTTTCCCCCTAAGCCCTTTGGGTGTCAAAAATAAAGTGCAGTGTAATCACTATTATTACTTTTTTATTATTGTTTACTGATTAAAACTAAAGCTGGGCTCATCTGTGTTATGTACATTGACCTGGTGTGTAATGTGGACTCAGAAGTCCTGTTAGAGAACAACAAGCCCTGTTCAATAAAAATATCTGATCATGTTGATGAATGTTCTGTTCAGTTACACAGATCTTTCCCATTTGGAGTTCTAACAACTATATATTCCTTTACAGACCAGAATCAGAGGACTGTGGACAACATCCAGACTACAGTGTTTCCATGCACCACACATGGCTGATCTTCAGACCCAGGACAGAGTAACAGACAGTTCAGTCAGGCAGCAGACAGAGTTTGTAGTGTGGCAGTGTGGAGAACTTAAGAGTCGTGATGTTTCTGGAAGATATGCAGCTGTTCTCCTGATCCATTAGGACAATACAGAGGTTTAATCCTAGCAGGGTGGAAGATGTAATGTCACTGACTGCTACACAAATAATTCCCTCCACTGTGGATGAATATCTGTACATTGTTAGTTTTATTCCCAGGAGGGCAGAGAAAATACTAAGTATGTTTCCCTGTTCTGGATAATATTTTCATTCTTTTTTAAATAAAACACTGAAAATGATAAATGCCTTTTCTTTACACTTGCAGCATAAACAAACAAGCAACTACATTTTGTCTTATGTCTCCAATAATGACGTCAAAATGTGGTATAAAACTTGTTTATTGTTATTAAATAGTACTAAAACTACAACCTGTATCACAAATAGATCATTTTAAATATCATTAAAAATAAGTATATACAGGAATCGACAGTGTCCAGAGGTGTCCTGACTGATTATGAAGACAGTTCAGACCTGCATGTAGCATTATATCGCTGCTGTGGAGATGATTAAATATATCACAATCACCTCTGACATGATTACCACATTTCAAAAACAACCATATTCTAGTAACACAGTTGGGGCAGGGACATCTGACTGAACCCCATGTTGACAGGGATCATCAGGTCTCCTGGTTCTGCTTCTAGGCATCTCCTCAGTAGTAGGCAACTGTCGGAGGAGGAGGCGAGCACTGGATGTCTTTTTGTTGTAGACCTTGCTTTACCTGATACTACAAAAAAGGAGGATCAACTTAGTGAAAAGTTTGTAACACCTGACTTTATTCCCTTATAGAGCAGTTAGCATTTCTACATAAAATGCAATCAAAACAATAAATCAGCTCCATCTATCTGTATTCCTCATACTGTTTAATATTTTTGACTCATCACTTATAAATGTATTGAGTAAAATGCAGAGGAGTACTCATAATGCAACATACTGAACTGTGTCATCAGCTTTTCTCCTGGCTGGACTGTGGAGTGTGTACTGGTGAGAAGTACAGGGCTATGAAAGACTCCAAATCTGCAGGTGTTCTGAGGGCACAGCAGAAATAAAACATACAGGACTTTTTTTACTTCTGGTAAAATAAGTAATGACATGAACAAGTAACAGCAGCAATACAAAAGGTTTTCACACAGTAGGTTTAGCAATGAACAATGTCAAACTAACGTTATATTATATTATAGGTAGCTTGTATACCAGAAACACAGATACTTGGGGACCTTTAGCCATCATTGTGTATGTACACTAACGCTGACATGTCTCTCATAACTACAAACACACACAGCTACATCACCACATTTGTACAAGTAGCATTCAGTCAAACATCAACTGCAGACACAAGATAATCACACAAACCGATTAGAAACAAGCTGTAAAGATAACGTAAGGTTAGGTGTAAACATTCAATTCAATTGTATTTATATAGCGCCAAATCACAACAGTTATCTCACAGCGCTTTTCATAAAGAGCAGGTCTAGACCATACTCTGAGTTATTTACAGAAGCCCAACAATTCCCACCAAGAGCAGCACTAGGCGACACAGGCAAGGAAAAACTTCCTTTAGTATACAATAAACCTACATGGTGAATAACTACACCGGAGCAGTCTACACTTACATTGTCTTACCTCATGTTAGCGTCGGAAAACCGCTCGCGCTGCTGTTTTCCAGCTCACCTACAGCTGGATATAATTCATCGTCTCTACTCTGCTCCTACACCAGCCTGCACTTGTAGCAGCTGTTAGCTCTATGCTAAGTACGTAGCTACCGTTAGCTCTATGCTTAGGTAGCTACGTTTGCTAGCGATGAAAGTAACAAATTACCATCAAACTGATAAAAGCCAGATTACCTGTCCAGCAAAAATAAAGCCACCACGCTGTGTCAGCCCCTCGGTGTTCCTCAGTCGTCACTGTCGTTGAAAAGCCACGCAGACATTAGCTCCGGTCTGACCGCTCACCGGCAGGTCTGAGCGAGCTGACCGAAAAGGCCAACAGAAACAAGCACATCTACTGGCAATGTGAAAGGGAGGTGGGGTAGACCGCAGTTTAAAAAAAACAAAAAACAGCGTTTCCCAATATAACAATAGTCTACTAAAGCATGTTAGCAATATCAGCTAATATAACTAGTGTGTGTGAGGCCACAGAAATGTTACAAGGCTGTCAATAAGTTGAAGTTATCACATTATAAAGTATAGTCCTCGCTCCAGCCCTGGTCACTTGCTCTCTTTGGTTTCATTACAGAGTGCTCCTTAGCACTTGGAGCTCCCTCTGCTGTCCATAAGGTGCCTCTGCGCACCAGCCATGTCAAACCCAGCCTCCAGTATTTGGCCCACGCCTCCTTATTTGCATACACTCCTCAATCCTCAATCCTCAAATGCCCAATCCTCAAACCTCAAATGCCCAATCCTCAAACCTCAAATGCCCAATCCTCAAACCTCAAATGCCCAATCCTCAATCCTCAAATGCCCAATCCT
>JALXJV020000022.1:27999658-28021593 GCA_024633595.2 Lepomis macrochirus
GCACAATATTGCCTATATATGAGTTCAAGCTAAACACTTTGACTGATGATATTATATTATTTATCTGATAATCAAAAGTTTCTTTCTGTGCAGACTCAAACCAACTATGATTGTAATTTATAACAAGTACTGTGCGTGTATCACAGCCTGATATCTCGTCTTCTCTGGGCCGTAGAGCTCCATCCAAAGCTCCAACTTTTAAAACACATCAGTCATTAACACATTAAAACCATTCTGCAGTTTCTATTTAGCAGAAATACTGTTTTGCCTCAATAGCATTCGGTTCTACAATGTCATTTGTCGTTCTTTCAATGAAACCCAAAACTTTCTGTGCAAAATATTGGCTATACTGTATGTATGAGTTAAGTACCTTACACTCATGTGCTAATCATGCTTTGCCTCATGATGATGATCACAATTAAAGAACAGTCACTGAATCTCCATCATAAAGAAAAAAACACAAACATTAAAGTAAATCACTTGATTCTTTATTTATTTCTGTATTTTATAATCAGGTATTTAAATTTTTTTGTCCACCCTGTCGCCCATGATCTCAGGAAGCATAATAATAAAACACAGCATAGTACAGTTAGTTCACAACAGTAGTAAAGATTTAGTTCCCTCAACACCAAAGACATGAAGTCTGATTCTAAAATCTCCACTTTTCATGAATGAATTCACCAAATCTGTGCAAAGTGACACCTGATCGCAGGACTAACAGAGAAGAATGAGTCTAAAAGTCCTTTGGAAAGAAACACTAATTATCTTGTATCCTTGTGGGTAGGGCTGAACGATTAGTTGCATTTGCGATATTATCGCAATGTAATAAAATGAGATTTTGTAATTCCAAAGGCTGCGATTACACTTTGGTCACATGACACCCAAAACGAAAGCAGTCACGCACGTCGCGCTGTAACTTGCCTTCTTGTTGTACAACGTCCTTAAGCTTTACAGAAGCTGACGCTACATAAACTTTAGTGTCACACAGGGAATGACAGTAGCAGCCGCCACCTGCAGGTGACTTGGTGGTGGTGAGTGAAATCATCGGGCCATCAGCCGCTTTGACGGACGGAAGAAATGCACAACAAAAAGACACGAATTGTGAGGCAAGCATATTGTGGCGATCGGCGTCTGCGTCACACACACAGCCACCAGTCAGCTCAGGAAATATCTGAAACAGCGTTTCAAACTAAACGCACAAGTCAGAAAGAGGCCCAGTCTGTCCTGAGTTACAGCCTGGTTACAGCCTGTGCTGCTGCTCACCAGCATTGCAGGCTGTGGGGAACTCTGGTGTTGGCCAACTTTTGAATTGAACCTCAAACTGAGTTTTTTTTCTGTGCTTACTGGCATACAGCAAGAGGAATTGAGATAAGGACATTAATCGCTGGTTGAACTGAGGGTTTTGTGTTGAGCGCTTAATGTATAACACACTGTGGTGAGTTAGTTTTTCTTGTGGTCTGTAGGCCGACCTGATAATATTATATCATATTATTTAAGGCCATGACTTGTCTCAAATTGTCTCTCATATTAGTATAATTTGATATATCTTCTCCACCATTGCTCATAATAATAATAATAATAATAATTCCACCTAATCCATCATAACACAAGAAAGAACAGTGTAGTTCAAACACGTCATTAATCTGCCTCTCTGTGTCTTGAGCCTGGAGTTCAATGTCTTTACTTGTTTGATCAAAGTTTCCTTTAATGTCGTTGAAGAGCTCCAGTTTCTCCTTTGAAGGTTTCAGGAGTTCCTGAAGTATCTTCTTGTAATCCAGAGCTGCTTCATCGATGGGTCTGAAGCTGTGTCTGGTGTGTGAATTTGAATGCGAACAGATGAGACAAACTGGCTGCTGATCATCCAGACAGAAGAGTTTGAGCATGTTGACTGCAGAGATCTGCAGACCCTGTTGAAAAACTCTGTTCTCTCCTGTTGAAAATCTTCACACATGTTCTTTGGTGCCAAGTTTATAGGTGAAGGACTTTGTGAAGAAATGCTCTTACAAAGTGGACACTCGAGAGTTTGTTGTCTGTGTCCACCATTTCTGAATACAGTCTATACAGAAACTGTGGCTGCATGACAGGATGACAGGGTCTTTATAGATGTCACGGCAGACAGGACAGGAGAGATTCTCCTCTAATTGACAAGCCATGATCTTTAAGTTACACCAAACAGCAGCAGGCAGCTCAAACAGCTTCAGTGAAACTTTAGCTTACAGCCCTGTATCACATACAACGTCTCAAAGTGCTTTACAGGTGAACAACACAGCCCAAGTTCTTGATGAGGAAATAAAAAGTATCAGGGAAAAATAGAAGAAACCTTGTTACAGGCAGTTCAGTTTCTTAAAAAGCTCCAAACATCATATGATGTTCTAGATCTCCTGGAAGCAGCTGGAGTTGGTTGCAGTATGTCAATAAGCGAGCTCTGTCTTCTGTTTGCTCTGGTAGGGGAAGGTGGAGGGGTAGGTGAAGGGGGACGGGGGGGTGGAGATGAAGGGGGTACAGGTACCTGGTTCCTCTGTGGTGGGTTCAGAGAGGTGCTTACCTTCTCCTTCATACTGTCCAATATTTTAAAGGACAGGTTGTTCAGGTATTCGCTCGTATATATTACAGCTCCTGGGTTCGGCTGAGGATCATCCGGCAGGGGAATCTGGACTCTTTCAGCTGCAGTCTTGTATCCCTGCAGGAATGAGAGATCTTCAGCTCTCAGCACCTTCTCTGTGGCTCTGACTCTGTCTGAAAGAGCTGCTATCTTTCTGCTCAGAGCATCACTCTTTCCCTTCATCATCTGAACCTTCTGCTTCTTCTCCTTTCTCAGTGCAGCCATCCTGACCTCCTCTTCCTTTTTGAGAAACTTCTGGAGCATCACGAACACGTCCTTCATCTGCTTCTCTGTGTCTTGAGCCTGGAGTTCAATGTCTTTGGCTGTTTGATCAAAGTTTCCTTTAATGTCGTTGAAGAGCTCCAGTTTCTCCTTTGAAGGTTTCAGGAGTTCCTGAAGAACCTTCTTGTAATCCAGAGCTGCTTCATCAATGGATCTGAAGGTGTGGCTGGTGTGTGAATTTGAATGCGAACAGGTGAGACAAACTGGCTTCTGATCATCCAGACAGAAGAGTTTGAGTTCCTCTGCATGTAGACTGCAGAGATCTGCAGACCCTGTTGAAAGTCTCTCAGTTCTCTCCTGTAAAAACTCTTCACACATGTTTTTCAGTGCCAAGTTTACCGGTGGATCACTTTTTGAACATTTGCTCTTGCAAAGTGGACACTCGCGAGTTTTTTTCTGTGTCCACCATCTCTGAAGACAGGCTTTACAGAACGTGTGGCTGCATGACAGGATGACAGGCTCTTTATAGATGTCATGACAGACAGGACAGGAGAGATTCTCCTCTAACCGACAAGCCATGATCTTTAAGTTACACCAAACAGCAGCAGGCAGCTCAAACAGCTTCAGTCAGTCACGCTTCCACTCTCAAGTCGAATGTCTACTTACAACCCAGTATCACATACAATGTCTCAAAGTGCTTTACAGGTGAACAACACAGCCCAAGTTCTTGATGGCGAAAGGGGAAAAAAAGGATGAGAAAAATAGAAGACACCTTGTGACAGTCAGTTCAGTTCCCTCCTGTAGAAACATCTGAAAATATCCAGTGTTGGTCTAAATCTCCTGAAGTCAGCAGCTGGTTGAGGTTGCAGTATTCCAGTTTTCTGTCTGTCTACTGTTTGCTCTGGTAGCTGTCCTCCTATAGTTATGAGAAGCTTTCAGTTTTGCCTGAACCTAAATCATACAACATGTACAACATGTCCCTTTGTGTTTTTTGTCTTTCAAACAGGACAAACCAGTCCTTTTCCTGGTTTACTCACATGATTCAGGCAATGGGTGGAACTGTTCATTTCATTCCAGACTTTGCTCTCATTCCACATGAGTTTCATGGTGATAACCACCTTATAGACCCAGAGTCGGTCCTGGCCTCCCCGGGGCCCTCCTTACCTGAATGAGCCATGTAAAGAATTTGCCATCACTACACAGTCACACCTGACACTGCAGTCCTATGACTTCCTGCTTTAAAACTGTCTAAGTTTGTAATAAGCCTGAATGGAAAACTCTTCTTCAAAAATCTAGTGCCAGTTTGAATGGACCTAACCCAGTCCTCATGAATTCTGACTGGTGGCCAGTCTGCTGGGTCATCTAGTGAAGCAGCAACTGTTCCATTGGGTCTGAGCTGCTTGTATCTGATGCTGGCTGTACATCTCTGGCTGTGCTCGTAGTGGCTGAGGCTGTCTGTGTTTCACCTGGGTCTGTGGGACTCGATCCACTATCTACTCTACTGACAAACTTAAAGGAGACCAATTATACTGTATTTCCAGTCATATATTGTAGTTTTGTGACTTCTCTATAGCAGCTTTGCAGGATTCAAAGTTTATAAAAAAATTCTAGATTATACTGGCTCTTAATGTAGGCCTTCATTTCAGCCTCTGTCTGAAACAAGCTGTAGATGCTCCTGTCTCCTTAAGGGTTAGAGTCAGGGGTATTTGAAGCTTCCGCCACGTTTAACATCAACATCCAACATTGTAACATTATTGATATGACAGATAACACAGAAAAGCATAATATACCCACTATAACAGAGGTTCTCAAAGGCTGTTCAAAGTCAGGCGCTCCCCAGCAAAAAGGGGAATAGTTGATTTTCACTATAATTCTATCCATAAGTAACACAAAGACAGACTGTATGACTATTTTGGTCATAGGTTTAATACACTTTTTGTAATAAAACATCTAAAAGCAAAAATGCAATCAAATGAGGGACCTTGGGAAAAAATCTTATTAAATGGGGGTCCGTGGTCTAATATGTGTCAGTTTAGGGGTCCTTGATGTGAAAAAGTTTGAGAACCACTGCCCTATAAGCATAGCCTCTGTAAATTATAGATACCAATACTTGCTATTTTGTTCTAATCAACTTAGTTGTCATTAAACAAAATGATACAAAATGGTGTGCGTACGTATTGTCTGGAGTTGTCCCCACAGAGATTTCTTTCTGATATTTCTTCTTACCAGGCGGCTTTTATGTCAGAGAATTTCACTTGGTTCAAGTTTTTTTGGCCTTAAGTAGCGAGTGAAATATTCTTGTTCTGTTGCCAGATAAGTTTGCTTATTTTAAGTAATATTTCCCCAATTTTAATGCTTTGTTGTTTTTTTTTTGAGAGCTCAGTTTTTTCAGTGTGTGAAGGCATGTTCACGCACAACATGGTAAAATTTTTTCCAATCTGCAGTTTATAAACACTGTTGCCTGCGCTTTTAAAACCATATAGTTGTATTTCGCTCTAACATTGTAACAGGGAGAGACATCTTCCCAGCCGGTCATGCAGAGTCTGTGTGGACTGGTTCCAGCTCCCAGTCAGTGAACACTACGGCGGACCAGGGCCGAACACAGCCTCACAAACCGACAGAAGCCAGTTTGACGTCAGGGAATACTGTGCCAAGGTGGTTTTCTTCCCGGGTTTGACTTTTGGAACCCTGGAGCTGAGTCAGCTAAAAGGAACTCTAGCTGCACGGCTTATCGGGCTAACTAGAGATAGATAAACAGCAGCTGTTTGCAGTTTAGGAAAAGGTAAATCTATCTGTTCATCAACAAACTCTGTAAATCACTTTGTTATTGGACTCTCAGTTGGTTTTTGAAGCTATGTTCGGTCTCGTTCATGCCGCTTTTGTTGGAAGACTGCTGAGCTTCGGTTCTGGGGCCCAATATGGCGCTGCTCCCCACCATCATCCTGGCCTCAAAACCTCTAGTGCTTGAGTAGAGGTGGAAACACTCCCCTGGTGCTCCGAGCTCCCAGTCCAGGCTAAGTAAGCTATGACCACTTATTGCATGGCGAACTGAGCTAATTAGATAACAACAGCTAGTAAATTGTGGTTAGCGGTTACTTTAGCAACAAGTAACGCTAGTTCAACAGCAAACTGGTAAATCGTAGAGAGTTGGGGCGAAGCAGCCAGGGGACATGGGGAACTTTAAGACACAGTTACAGTGTGGCCTTTCGAGACGGCGTTATAGGTTACGAATATAAGTCTCCCTCCTCACCCACTAGTGCATCTATGGTAATGCCCCCATACCTGAAAAAACTACTCACCCCTTAAACCTCAACATGATCGATCCACTCAACAAACTCAAACCGCCTCCTTCTCCCCAGGACCAAGGTCAGCACCATGGGTGATCAGGCTTTCTGTTTTGCCGCTCCTCGGATTTGGAATACCATCCCTGATCATCTAAGGACCCCTCAGACTTCTTAATCTTCTGTTTTTTAATTAACCTCGCTTTGCTCAATATGTTCAGTAGCCCAGTAGCGTGGGTCAGAAAGACAGAGGTCTGATTCAGCCAGATGTTTGAGAAGGCGTTTCTGGACATCTCTATTAGAAACATTAGTCCCAGGTCAGCTGATAAAGTCTCATGCCACATGCCATGCGCTTTGTTCAGATAATGTAGGAGGAGGTGACAGAGTTAATTGGGAGAAGACTAAACCACAGGTACAGATCACATTAATTCTTCTCCTTGGACTAGCAGAGGAAGCTGCATGCTTATATTAAGCGAGCGGCTGTGTCACTAAAAAGCAGTCAAAATGCAGTTCTCTCACACTGTTCTTATATATTTATTTCAAAATGTGAAATTTGTATAAGCCTATTCTGTAAATAGGTTTTTAATTATTATCTTAATTCTATTGTTTATTTTTATTTTTGTCATTTTTTCACTGTTTCTGAAACTGCTGCAACATGTTCCTGCACTGGGAACATGCATATTGCCAGTCTTATTTTATTTTAATCATGTCAGGTTCATAAACAATCTCCATCTAACCATTTCCCCCCTGTTTTAGGTGCACACATTTGCATATTTATATTATATATTTATAATATATCGTTAATATAATATGAAATATTCTAAACAATTCAAGTTTGGGCTGTCAGGTTATATTGAAACTGAATATTTATATTCAGATAATGGACAAAAGATGTTTGCAGTTACACATTAACAAGGTCACAGTCATTTTTATTTATTAAATACAAGGGTGGTAACACAAAAAAATCTAGCTTCTATTGTTGTTACTTTTGTCCCAGCTGTGGGTAACGTAAGGGTAAAGTAATGTGCGTCTTATGTTTAAAGTGTAATTATACGGAAGTCGTTTGTACAAAACTACAATTGTACAAAATACCACCTGATATTGACAGACCACACCTGTGAGTTAGTGACCACAGCAAAAATATATCTCTGTGTGAAACATTATCTTTGAAAATCAGGTTTTTCTGAAAAAAAAACTTTAGCCCCTGCTCTCCGCTACTTCTTCATATGTTCCACCTGAACTAAAATCTTCCTAAAGCATTGGTCCATGTGATAAAGCTGCACTGGTGGTCAGTAATGTTATCTTTTCTTGGTTTCACTGGTTCCCTAACACATTAATCTAGCTCTAACTGTTTTTGTTTATTACAAGATAATATGGGGAGTTTTCACATTATAACTGTGGCTCGGTGAGCTTTGGGGCTTTGAGCTATCGTTGGCATGGCAACATTCTGACAATGAGCATAATAACATGCTGATGTTTAGCAGTTATAATGTTCACCATGTTCACCGTCATAATTTAGTGTGTTAGCATGCTAACATTTGCACAAAGACAGAGTGCCCCTGGGGCTGAAGGGAGTGTCATTAGTTTTGCTGGTATTTGTTCATAAACAAAGTATTGGACAAATTAAACATTTTGACTGATGATGTTATACTATTTATTTGATATTCAAAACTTTCTTTTGTTGCAGACTCAAACCAAGTAAACCAAGATTGTAATTTCTAACAAATGCTGTGTATCACTGCCTGCTATCTCGTCTTCCTCTGAGCCGTAGAGCTCCATCCAAAGCTCCAACTTTTAAAACAAATCAGTCATTAACACGTGAAAACCATTCTGCTACACCGTGCTACACTATTTCTATTTAACAGAAATACTTTTTTGCCTCAATAATTAATTGCATTTGGTTCTAAATTTTGCCATTTAGGTTTCTTCCAATGAAACCCAAAACTTTGTGTGAACAATTTTGCCTATACTGTATGTATGACTTCATTACTTTACACTTGTGTGCTAATCATGCAAGCCTTGCCTCATGATGATGACAATAAAAGAACAGTCAATGAATTTCCTTCACAAAGAAACAAACATAAATTTAAGTAAATCACTTTATTGATTTGGGCACTGTATTATTAGGTGTTTTAATTATTTTGTCAACCCTGTCACCCTGTATACATAATCTCAATAAGCATAATTACAAGCAAACACATTGGTGTACAGTTAGTCTATAACAATAGTAAATATTTAGTTCCCTCATCACCAAAAGTATCAAGTCTAGGGCTTTGCGATATTATGATATCTTGAAACTAACTTTGCTGAGGTCTGTTATTTCACACGTGCTCATGTTGCGGAGAAGAAATTGCATTAAATAAAATGGACAAGCCACACAACACTATCCAGCAGTGCCAGCCGTGATGTACGTGTCAGTCACATTACTTGCCTCTCGTGATATCTTTGTTGCAGCAAAGGGATCGGGATATATATCGCTATCAGGATATGAATTTTTTGCCATATCTCACAGCACTAATCAAGTCTGATTCTAAAATCTCCACTTTTTGATAATAAATTCACCAATTTGTGCAATGTGGAAGACAAGAGAGTAGAGTAAGAAAGTATGACTTCTCCTTTGGAAAGAAACACTAATTATCTTATATCCTTGTTCACTAAATTAGAGACTTAAGCAGAACTGAATAAACCAAGTTAGAAAAATATGCGTCAATATTTAAATATAGCTAGAAGACCCATTTAGACATGTACTGTTTTCTATTAGTTTCATGCACTCCATTTTTGACTTCAGTGTGTTTTAAGCTTGTGCTTTTATGTCTTTCTTTAGTCTAGAAGCTGCTTTAGTCTAGATCTTTTTCAAACCCCATGCTCTATGCTAACAAAAGTACAAGGTGGATTTATTTATCATTTGTCAACACAGGGTCCTTTTATCAAACCGCTTGTGGTGACTATTTGTCTGGCTGGTTTGGGTGTCTCGATAGGAGTTACCCTGAGCATTCATCTCTAGCACTCAATGCAATCCCTGCACTTCCTTTTCCAAAAGTTATCATATTAATTTCAGTAATAAAGATTAAAAATCTACATCATTGATGCAAGCAGAAAACTTTCTCCTTCTTCTTCTTTAGGGGTCTTTTGAATCAGATAGATGGTTCTGATCTAGCTTATAGTCCAGTTCAGATCACTTTGTTCTTCTTCTGTTCCAGTCTGCCCTGGTTCAGACAAGGGTAACGGGTCTTGGGCCTAAATGCAGACTCAGGGGCGGAACAGGTAAATTAGTGATGTGATGAATTAGTGATGACACGAGACACAAGTCGAAGCACTGAAAAGGGCAGTTTTGACTCACAGACAATCACGCTTGGGGTGAAGACAATGAGGCACAGGTAATACACATCAGACACCTGAGACATCAGCTCTTTGAGCTCAACAGAAAAGAAAAGGAACCCATGAGTAACAGTACAGCAAGGTCAGGCTTGAGAAATGTCAAAGAAGAAAAAAAAGCACTACACAACAACACCACGAAACACACACCCTTGACATCTTTATCAGTGATTTTTCTTGGTTTAGGCTTCAGAGAGGGGGTTACCTTCTCCTTTGTACTGTACAGTGTTTTGAGGGGCAAGTTGCTCAGATGTTCGCTCATGTCTATCAGAGCTCTTGGGATCGGCTCTGGTACATCCGGCAGGGAAATCTGGACTCGTTGAGTTGCAGTCTTGTATCTCTGCAGGAATGAGAGATCTTCAGCTCTCAGCATATATGATGCAGATATTTTCCTGCAGACTGGGCACTCACGAGTTCCTTTCTCTGTCCACCAGTGCTGCCAACAGGCTTTACAGAAACTGTGGGCGCATGACAGGATGACAGGCTCTTTATAGATGTCACGGCAGACGGGACAGGAGAGATTCTCCTCTAACCGACAAGCCATGATCTTTAAGTTACACTAAACAGCAGCAGGCAGCTTCAGGGAGTCACTCTTTGACTCAAGTCAAATGTCTGCTTACAGCCCAATTTCAGGTACAATGCTTTACAGGTGAACAACAGCAACAGTTCTTGATTGTGATGAGAAAAATTTAACAAAAAGTCTCAGGGAAAAGGAGACAGTTTAGTTCCCTCCTCTAGAAACGTCTCAAAATATCCAGTCTTGTTCTAAATCTCCTGGAGTCAGCAGCTGGTTGAAGTTGCAGTATTCCAGTTTTCTGTCTACTGTTCGCACTGGTAGCTGTCCTCCCGCAGTTATGAGAAACTTTGAGTTTTGCCTGAACCTGATTCATGCAGTATGTCCCTTTTGTGTTGCAAAGAGGACAGAGAAGTTGTTTACCTGGTTTGTCTCACGTGCTTCAGGCCGTGGGTGGAACTATTCATTTCATTCCAGACATTGTCTCATTACACGCAATTAGCTTCACATTGATAAGAAACTCATATACCAGATTCAGAAAGTCTCTACTTCATCATGAACATTATAGAGCCTGTAGGCTGTGGTTTCACTTGCACCCTAACAAATGATGATGTGGGTCCACCCAGCAGGCAAACCAGAGGAGTTACAGTAATGATTTGATAACAGGTACCTGCATGACGCAGTTAACGCACCCACCAGAGCTATGCATGAAATGTTGACAGTCACCATTTTTTGGGGAAACATGACGAAATAGTTTGCGTGTAGCAGCCATTTCATATCCCTATTTTGACAATGACTGTGAACATTCCAGCTAAAATGCAAAAGCAGTTGATATTAATGTAGTCAGTGGCACACTGCAGTTTGTATCTACAAAAAGAAACAAAGAATGTAGAATAGAGGAAGATCAAGACAAATGAGCTTTTCAACAAAAATTAACATGAAGTAAGAATCGAGATAAAGATTATCTTCTACATAAATCATTCATTTTCAATGAAGAGGCCCAAGTTCCTGAAGTATTTCTTTGTAATCCAGAACTGCTTCATGGATTTGTCCGAAGCTGTGGCTGGTGTGTGGATATGAATTCGAACAGATGACACAAGCTGGTTGCTTACGATCCAGACAGAAGAGTTTTAGTTTCTCTGCATGTAGATTCGCAGTCCCTGTTTAAAGTCTTTTAGTTCTCCTCACTAAAAATCTTCAGACAGGTTCTTCAGTGCCAGGGTTTATAGGTGGATCATTTATTAAAGATATTTTCCTGCAGATTCGGCACTCATGAGTTCCTCTGTCTGTCCACCAACGCTGCCAACAGGCTTTACAGAAACTGTGGCTGCATGACAGGATGACAGGCTCTTTGTAGACATCACGATAAACAGGACAGTAGAGATTGATGCTGTGCTGGTGGTCAGTAATGTTATTAGGGGTCCAAGCTCGAGTGGGCTCCAGTACCAACGGAGCTGGGAACCCTATTGTTTTTGCTAAGATTTTTTTTTCTTCTGTACGTTTTGGCCTAAAACTGATACTGTCGCCTCGACGGTAAGTGCTACAGACACAAAACTCACAGGGTTGGTTCAGACCCATTAGACGACGATGGACGAAAAATTCTCTCACTTCTACCTCTAGGGGGGCTACAAGCGAGGTCCAAAGTTTTGCACTTTCAAATTGCTGTAACTCCCGCATTCAAAGGCGCATATCAAAAACCTTACAACCACATGGATCGAGCTGAATCTCGTGATATAGGCCATGCCCGTTTCCGCCTAAACTTTTTTGGCTACATCACAAAAACTGAAAAAAAACTTTTTTAAGTAGCTCCTCTGAAGCCGCAAGTCCAATCGGCACCAAACTTAGCACGGATAATTTCTGGATCAAGCCGGTAAAAGTTTGTAGAGGAAATTTTGATCCGCCACAAAATGTCCCAATAATAGGCTGACAGATGTTTGCGAAGATTGCTAAAAATAGAATGTTAAATCCTATCTTAGGTTTGCAACGTCCGATCAACACCAAACTCTAAGCTGGCACGCCGTCCCGACGCGCTGTGTGAAATTTGGTCTCTCTCGGCCTCTAGATGGCTCTATTAATCCTATAACAAATGACACTCTCTTAGACATCCATTCATTTTACATCTCTGTAACCACAAGTACCTTTATTTTCAAACTCTGGTCGCTTATACGCCACGGGTTCCTGAAGCCGCGACGGGCTGCCCGGGTTGACGTGCGCGGGCTCCACGGGGCGAGGGGGTCGGCTGCCGCCAGGGGGCTTGGACCCCACTTACAAGTGTTTGTAGTTCTAGCTTTTTTTTGTTTTCACTTGCACCCTAACAAATAATGAAGTGTCCACCCAGCAGGCAGGCCAGGGGAGTTACAGTAATGATACGGTAACAAGTTCCTGCACAGCCACCGCAAAATAGGACCCTTCAAATGAAATGGACAGATTGATGAATGTGTGGAGGAGAGGTGAAATACATAAATGGCTAAATTGTAGGTAGAAAGACAGACTATAGGCAAGAATGATTCATTTGCAGTCCTTATCTGTATGGATGTGATACTGAACAGCTGTTTAATCACTTAACTTGCTGTGTATGAAGGCCAAAAATGAGTTATCAGACT
The DNA here is from genome assembly GCA_024633595.2 of Lepomis macrochirus. NCBI lineage: Eukaryota > Metazoa > Chordata > Actinopteri > Centrarchiformes > Centrarchidae > Lepomis > Lepomis macrochirus. The sequence goes on from JALXJV020000022.1 coordinate 28,012,256, forward strand.
CAAAAGTCAGACAGAAATCTAGCTCTGACTGTTTTTGTTTGTTACTATAATATGGAGAGTTTTCACCTTACAGGAGTGGTTGGGTGCACATCGGTGCTAAGCTGATGTTAACCTGTTATGATAATCTCCATCTTAATTTTGTGTGTAAGCATGCTAACATGTGCTAATTAGCACAAAGACAAAGTGCAGCTTGGACTGAAAGGGAGTGTCATTAGTTTTGCAGGTATTTGTTCATAAACAAAGTATTGGACAAATTAAACATTTTAACTGATGATGTTATATTATTTATCTGATATCCACAACTTTATTTCTGTGCAGACGTGTGTGTGTCACAGCCTGATATCTCATGTTCCTCGGAGCCATAGAGCCCCATTGTTATCTAAAACTGTTAAAACACATCAGTCATTAACACATGAAAACCATTCTGCAGTTTCTATTTAGCAGAAATACTGTTTTGCCTCACTAATTAATAGCATTTGGTTGTACATTGTCATTTTCTCATTCTTTCAATGAAACCCAAAACTTTCTGTTCACAATATTGCCTATGTATGAGTTCATTATTGGACAAGCTAAACACTTTGACTGATGATATTATATTATTTATCTGGTAATCCAAAGTTTCTTTCTGTGCAGACTCAAACCAACTATGATTGTAATTTATAACAAGTATTCTGCGTGTATCACAGCCTGATATCTTGTCTTCCTCTGGGGCATAGAGCTCCATCCAAAGCTCCAACTTTTAAAACAATTCAGTCATTAACACATGAAAACCACCCTGCTACTCCGAGTTTCTATTTTACAGAAATACTGTTTTGTCTCACTAACTAATTGCATTTGATTCTCCATTGTCATTTTCTCATTCTTCCAATGAAATACAAAATGTTTGTGCACAAAGTTTCATTTCAGTACCTTACACTTGTGTGATAATCATGCAAGCTTTGCCTCATGATGATGACAATGAAAGAACATTCAGTGAATTTCCATCATAAAGAAACAAACACATTCATTAAAGGTAATCACTTTATTGGTTGTATTATTAGGTGTTGTTCTTTTTTATACCCTGTGTATATATAATCTCAGTAGGCATAATAATAAGCACATGGTGTGCAGTTAGTTTACAACAGTTAGCAAATATTTAGATCCCTCAACCAAAACATCAAGTCTGAATATAAAATCTCCACCAGTATGTGCAGTCTGACTACTGGTTAAGAGACTTGCAGAGAAGAATGACTATAAAAGTCCTTTGGAAAGAAACACTAATTATCTTATTTCCTTGTTCATTAAATTAAAGAGACTTATGACTTTATGCTACTTACAAACATATATACAAAAATGATATATACAACCATTTTACATGGTGGATTGCTGAGGAGGAATTAAGGAGTGTCACCGCCTTGAGCAGCGAGTATCTCTAGGTCTGATGCACTCAATCTTATCTAACCTAATTTTAGTACTTCCTCTGGAATGTTTTTAACAATACTCTCTTCATCTAGTCCTTCATCATAGTTATTAAAACATATGTAATCTGTGGTTTGGAGATTTCTACAGTAAAACTTTGGGATTGACGGTGACACCCGATGGGGCAGGGGTGAGGAATGGGTGCGTCGGGGTCCAGCAGTATCATCCATCTTCTCAACCCTGTTATCAGATAATTTTCTCTGTGGAGGATTCAGAGTGGAAGTTAATTTCTCCTTCACACTGTCCAAGATTTTGAGCGACAGGTTGTTCAGGTGTTCGCTCATGTCTATCAGAGCTCTTGGGGTCGGCTGTGGATCATCCGGCAGGCGAATCTGGACTCTTTCAGCTGCAGTCTTGTATCCCTGCAGGAATGAGAGATCTTCAGCTCTCAGCACCTCCTCTGTGGCTTTGACTCTGTCTGACAGAGCTGCTATATCTTTACTCAGAGCCTCACTCTTCCTCTTCATCATCTGAACCTTCTGCTTCTTCTCCTTCCTCAGTGCAGCCATCCTGACCTCCTTCTCCTCTTGGAGAAACTTCTGGAGCATCAAGAACACGTCATTAATCTGCCTCTCTGTGTCTTGAGCCTGGAGTTCAATGTCTTTAGCTGTTTGATCAAAGTTTCCTTTAATGTCGTTGAAGAGCTCCAGTTTCTCCTGTGAAGGTTTCAGGAGTTCCTGAAGTATCTTCTTGTAATCCAGAGCTGCTTCATCGATGGGTCTGAAGCTGTGGCTGGTGTGTGAATTTGAATGCAAACAGATGAGACAAACTGGCTGCTGATCATCCACACAGAAGAGTTTGAGTTCCTCTGCATGTAGACTGCAGAGATCTGCAGACCCTGCTGAAAGTCTCTCATTTCTCTCCTGTAGAAAATCTTCACACATGTTCTTCAGTGCCAAGTTTATAGCTGGATCACTTTTTGAAGATTTTCTCTTACAAAGTGGACACTCACGAGTCGTTTTCTGTGTCCACCATCTCTGAAGACAGGCTTTACAGAAACTGTGGCTGCATGACAGGATCACGGGCTCTTTATAGATGTCATGACAGATAGAGCAGTAGAGATTCTTCTCTGACAGTGACGCCATGTAGAGAGCTATCTTTCTACAAGAGAAGCTACAAACTTATTATAAATTATTCAAACCACTCAGTCACACGTCCTCGTTTTCCTCCAGAAAGTTTTCTGAACGTCCTAAATGCATTGAGGAATTGCAGTATCCCAGCATCTCCACGGTTCCCTTCTGTAGCTGTTCTTTCTTTGTGGGTTTTCTCTAGATAGAACTTTCACAGTCTGCTCGGCATCCTTTAAAAGGAAAGGACCTTTTTTTATTTCCTTGTTTGTGTCATGCAGTTCTGGTAAGAGATTATTGCCGAGCCATAAATGTTGAACCATGAACTGTAAGACAGACGTGAGGCGTGTGTTTCATTGCAAAAGATAAGAACTGTAGACATAATAACATAAATAACATACAGTACTCTTAAATCTTTACCCTTTCCATATGTTCCACCTACACTAACAATTATGTAGTTCTCATCTAAACTTCGCATAAATTTCAAATCACAGAATAAACCATAATTTTGTTGCTTATCCGTCATCACTTTGTTTGTTGCTGTGATGGTAAATTACATCTGACATCTCACCTGTTTTTAATGACACTATAACGAGCTGTAAAGCTGATTATGTGCAGATAATATTTCAATGAGTCACGTAAACTCAGTCAAAACAGTCACAGTCAGCATTGTACAAGTAATTTAGCATTCAGCACCACAGATCTGTGGCCATGCTGCCATTGTACACCAATTTACATTACTGTGTACGTTTTTGGTCAGTTTTAATTATTGGATTAAAAATTGTGTAATTATATTAGGGCTGGACGAAATGGCCAAAAATGTTATCACGATAAATCTTTTTCGATGTCGATAATTATCACAATAAGTACCAAATTTTTGTTTCTTTCGAGTTGAAAGGATGATTTTTTGCTCGAGTGAAAGTTGAATAAAGCTGATTGTTAATTGTGGTATAAACTCTATTTTATGGTCAGAAAAAACACTTGATGCCAAACAGTGGATCACTTCACAAATCCGAGGCAGAACTTTCAAAACAATTATGATAAAATCTTTGTCAGCAAATATGCACGAGTAAAATTAAGTAAAAGCTTTTTCAGTCCTTCTTCCTCAACAAAATAAACATCTAAATAACAAAATTATGTCCTAATTTGTGTGCGATACTGAACAGCTGTTTGTCTTTACTTGCAGTGTATGAAGGCCAAGAATGAGTTATCACACAAGGTCAGACATTAATCTAGTTCTGTCAAGAGAAGATAATATGGGGAGTTTTCACATCATAAATCTGGTTTGGTGAAGATTCTAATCTAGTTTTAGTTTAATAAAATAATCAAGGAAGTTTATTATTATACAACAGTTTGTAGTCCCTTCAAGTTACAAACACGGTAATGAAACGTCTATTAAAATATAAAAACATTTAGACTCAGATTATCCTGTCAGGCATTTATATCGATGCTGTAAATAATTTACCACAAGGTCAAAATGAAGCTTGGCTGCTTCTGGTTGAGGAAAGAGGTTATTTTTCAGCTTTAAAGCTAAACTCAAGTTGATTCTGTGAGACATTCAATAAAGTGCTAATGTTTTTAGAAATGCTGAGATCATGAGTCCTAATTCTCTGGTGCAATTTAAGGAACATTTTTACTAGCCATTTTTTAAAATCCAAAACATGTCAGTCTTGTGAGACAAGACCAAGACTTTTAGGGGCTGAGACCAAGTCGAGACCAAGACCAGATCCCTGCATTGTATGGCACGCAATAAAATGTGGAACGAGATCAGAGTGTGGTCTGAAAGATCCACATTCCCATTAAAACACCCACATACAAACACTAAGAGCTGAAATCAACGTAAGCATCACAGGGAGGGGGAGACAGTTGTTAATCAGGGTTATTTGTTGCATTTGTAGCAACATGTTTTACTTCCAATCAAAGTTAGGATGTTAACAAATCAGACGATGCAAAAGCAATTTATTGATATTCCCAAAGTTATGATCTTGAGACAAGACCATCAAAAAGTAGTCTTAAGACCAAGACCGGTCTCGAGTACTACAACGCTACTGTTAATCTTAGGTTTGGTGCTTCGATCGCCGGCTCCTCCTGTCCGCATGTTGAAGTGTCCTTGAGCAAGACAATGAATCCCAGATTTCTCCTGCCAGCACCTTGGGTTGTAGCTCTGCCGTGTGTTAGTGGGTGAATTTGTCTTTACTCCTCCAATATCCTTAGTTTAATCAGCGGAATATAAAAGTACAGGAACCCACCTGAAAGTCAGATGCTTTTATTGTCCCTGAACAGCCAATCAGAGTTGTTGGTTGCCCGGTCGGTGTGACTTTCTCTGTCTTCTATTGGCCAACGTTCTGTATTAAAGATTTGTTCCTTCATTCATTCCCAGTATTCCCACCAGTCCTTCCCACCTTGTTTACTTTCTTCCTTCCTCATTATGCTTTTGTTCTTTTCTTTCCCTCAATTTAGTTTTCCCACTTTTATTATTTTGCTCAACCTACTCTCTTTTGTAACCTTCCTTCCCTTTCCTTCTTTCCTAGTTATTCATTCCTTCATTCCTTTCCTCCTTTTCTTCCTAACCTCATTCTAGTTTTCTTCTTTTCCTTTGTTTCGTTTTAAACTCTGTATTTTGATTGACCTCTACATAATCCTGTCTCTCTCTTGTTCTCTCTCTCTCTCCAGTTTACTCCAATGAGGCTCGTCCACCCACATTAGGAATCTGCTACCTCTCTCTCCCTCTCTGACGCCATGAGCATCGTAGTTCTCTCACCCGTGGCCCCTGAGCCGCCGTCCCCAATGGTCACCTCTGTCACCCCCGTCCACCCCGACCATGGACCCCGACACCTGCCCCACCGCAGCCTCCAACGCCCCTCACTGTGGACCTGGAGCATCAGTCCCAGGGTCGGGGCCTCCTCGCCCGGCCCCAGCCGAGGCAGCCTCGCGGGAGGAGGACCTCACCTGGGGCGAGACCCCTGCCAGAGGTAACAAATCAGCCGTGATTAACTTATATTTTGGGTTATATGTTTTTTAATTCATCAAATAGTTTAAATCAGTGGTTCCCAAAATCGAGGGTTGCAAAGTAAATTGAAGGGATTTGTTGAAAATTATTGTGAGCCAGCTTTCAGGTGTGGAGAAGAAGGTTTTCAGAGACTGACGAAGTTTTACACAGCAAAGTTTAATGATACTTGGCCAAGGAGAAACAGTGTCAGCATCCAACGTGTAAACACAAGCAATGCCAACACCAAATCTGAAGGATAACATCTTTTGGTCCTTTTTATGTTCTTGTCTTCCCCCTAGTGCCTGTAGGTTTCTCTATTAGGTCACCTTCACCTAGAACAGCTAATCTATCTAATGTTTAGATTCCAATGCTTCAGCCATATTGGAATCTCTCACTATCCATCGTACCTTGATCTGTGGAGCCAGTGAGTTCTTGTAAACATTCTTGTATGGCTCAACCTTGAAAGATTCCCAGAGAACACTGATGTCTGCTAGCCTGATGTCTGAGCTACTGTCTCTAACTAATCAGTCTCTTGTTGTCATCTTGACCATGACAAGCACATGTGAGAAATACCTGAAGTCATAAATGTCAGATAAACACTACCTGTCTTATCTTTCCCTGTTACATCAACTAAGACACCTAAGAAACATTCCCAGCAGGATTGTTAGATGATTCATAAGATAAAAAGCAGATTTCTGCTGAAAAACTTCTGAATTTCTAATCTCATCTTTTATACTGGCTAGTTTTAACCTCATTGGGTCTTTGAAAACAATTCTCATTTAACTATTTGAGAAGGAAATCTTTGGTTAACATACATGCAACCTGTGACAGAGTGAGGGAGACATTTGTTCACCTTAAAGGGCCTCAAGTAAACAAGGCTACGGACCGCTGGTCTAAGACATTAGATCAAATTCTGTTGGTTTAAGTAAAAAAAAGTCTTTTGACTAGAGCTCCTGTTCTAGCTTTTGTTGGATTTATAAAACAAAAAAATAACTCATACCAACATTTAAAGCATCATTACTACAAGCTGACAAAGACACAAAGCTTAGAAATAACCACCAAACTTGTTTTGGATTGACACCCAGCAGACACAGAGCAACATGATCATCACATTGGAGTTGTGTTCGTGTCCACCTGATGAACGTAAACCCAATATTCACTCTCCTTTTTAGCTCTGGTTTGGTCTCCACCAGCTCCTGAGGGGACATATCTTTCTCTTTAGCTGATAAACCTTCTTCACCAGCTAGTCTCTCACGGTGTCTGCTGTTTTTTATTGGACAGTTAGTAGACAGAGGGCTGTTTGATGGGAACACCTGCCTTCATGAGACTACTGAGACTGAACCGTAAAGATTTGCGCAGTAAAATGACGCTAAAACTGCCGGTAGAGCTGAGGAGAACTGCAGAGAGCATTTCTGTGGGTTTGTCCTCTTCACATTACATGTAGTCATTTAGGCGTGCAGCTGTAAGTCTTCACATATATCTTTTATAGAGTATGTGTTGTTTTCAGGTCAAAGAAACCTCCGCCCTCCACACTGGAGCCGACTGGAAGGTCGTCCTCCACCTGCCCGAGATCGAGACGTGGCTGAGAGCGACCAGCGACAGAGTCACACAGCTCACACACTCTGTGGGACAAGACAGCGACAGCAGACACGTGGACGTCCACCTGGTGCAGCTCAAGGTAGACACGGACACTTCCTCCTTCACAGCCGTTACCTCAGCTGGTTGGCCCGGTTCATCTCTTTCTCACAGCGCTACTGCAGCTTTCATTCATGCAAATAGCAGAGCCATCCCACAATGCAGTGCGCACACACATCACCGTCCACTCTTTTTACTATTCAGGTTTGTTTCCTGAAGCCCTGATGATAGAAACCAAGTCACTGTCACATGTCAGTTAAGTAGCATCATGATGCTGGAGGTTAAGCTGTGGGTGGGATGGACACAAAGTAAACACTTCACCTAGTAGCTTGTCTGCTGACGCCCTTTGGCTTGAGTTTATTTACATTTTTGGTAAAATGTCACAAGCTGTTAGCAACAACTGCTCAGCTTTGTGGCATTTTGAACATTTGGAATAATGCAGAGGGTCCTCTGGGTCTCTCTGCCGTCTTGGTAGTAAGATACACAGGACCTTATTATCCAATTCCAGGCCTCTAAGTGCAAAGACGTACTGATTAGGGATGCATCGTTCCGATAATCACTTTCAGTCTCTGTCCGACTGATCGTGCTGGATGACCAACCCCTTTTCTGTGGTTGAGAATATGGGTTTTGACGCTTCAATGAACATTTAAAACCTAGCTACATGTTGAAGAACCGGCATTTCATCTTCAAAATAACTATACTAAATGCTCCGTAAGTGCTCAAACGGAAACTAACATTCACACACATTCATACACAGGGGCAATTCGGGGTTCAATGTCTTGCCCAAGGACACTTCGACACGCAGCCTGAGGGAGCCGGGGGATTGAACCGTCGACCTTCCGATTAACGGCCAACCCGCTCTGCCTCCTGAGCCACAGCCGAGGTTTAGGCCACACTTAGTGTTAAGTTATATCCAGTATTTCACACAAGAAATACACCGATCAACCATAACTTTATGACCACTGACAGGTGAAGTGAATAACAATGATTATCTTGTTACCAAGTCCCCTGTCAGTGGGTGGGATAGATTAGGCAGCAGGGGCCGTATTACAGAAACTTCCTAACCGGCAGATCCTATCCTAACTGCTCGGTAACCATGGTTATAAGGGTTAGGAACTGATTTAGGAAAAAAGCCATTACAGATTAACAGTTCCTAAATCAATTTTCCTTTCCTAACTTCAGATAGGAAAAGTGTATTACAGAAGCTAACTTCGTAAAATCTTAAATAAACTCTCCTAACTTTAGGATAGCTGTTTAGCTCTCCTAACTTTTACTTTTCCACCAGGTAGTGTTTGCTAACTCGTTTAATCCACATTGTCGCTGTTTAATTGCTTTTACAAAATCAACAAAATGTCAACGGGCAGAACTTAATTGATTCTACCGACGTGTTTTATGACAAAAGCCTCGTTAGTAGAAAGGCTGTCAGCGATTTAACGCTAGAGGCGTTATCGCCCATAACGTAAAGGCTTCATGTAACAAAATAATCCTAATGCAAGTCATTGATAGAAGGAGATCGCTAGAGACAAGAAATAGCCTAGGCTACATGAAAAACATGATGACGTTAGCCCGCAGCCTTTATTAGCCTTTCCCGAGAAGAACTATGGGTTTCTGCCGGCATCAGTGAGGGAGCTCAGGAGGAGCGACCAGCGGCTTCCCTCTGCTTGGTGGACACAAAAGTTGCCTTTCTCTTCGTATCACTTGTAAATGGACTGATTTTCTTTTTGGCAGCATTTACGCTCCGCTGGACGCCGGATATGCGCCGGTGACGGTGTCCACTATTTTAGCCCACTCTCTATCTGACTCTACCCGAGTTAAGCGTTATGTGGATTTGGATTTCTCGACGGTGGTTACCAACAAAGTCATCTTAATTGAAGTAAAATTGTTGTTTTCGCTCCATTTTCAGTTTGTTTCATTAAAAAAACTACAAAATACATCGATTAAAATCAGTTTAGCTCGGCGACGAGAGAAAAGCGCCATCGGTTGCTAGGTAACAGACATAAAAGTTGATAACCCGATGTTGGATTGCGTATTTAGGATTTCCTAACCTTGAGATAAGACGGATGAAGTAAGATAAGATAGGATTCCTAAAGTTCGTTAGGATTTGCTTCTGTAATACCAAACTGAGAAAAATCCTATCTAGACTCTTCCTGTCTTAACTTAAGACCTAAGATAGGAATCTTTCTGTAATA
>JALXJV020000022.1:28022093-28040420 GCA_024633595.2 Lepomis macrochirus
TCCCACCCACTGACAGGGGACTTGGTAACAAGATAATCATTGTTATTCACTTCACCTGTCAGTGGTCATAAAGTTATGGTTGATCGGTGTATTTCTTGTGTGAAATACTGGATATAACTTAACACTAAGTGTGGCCTAAACCTCGGCTGTGGCTCAGGAGGCAGAGCGGGTTGGCCGTTAATCGGAAGGTCGACGGTTCAATCCCGGCTCCCTCAGGCTGCGTGTCGAAGTGTCCTTGGGCAAGACATTGAACCCCGAATTGCCCCTGTGTATGAATGTGTGTGAATGTTAGTTTCCGTTTGAGCACTCTACGGAGCATTTAGTATAGTTATTTTGAAGATGAAATGCCGGTTCTTCAACATGTAGCTAGGTTTTAAATGTTCATTGAAGCGTCAAAACCCATATTCTCAACCACAGAAAAGGGTTGGTCATCCAGCACGATCAGTCGGACAGAGACTGAAAGTGATTATCGGAACGATGCATCCCTAATCAGTACGTCTTTGCACTTAGAGGCCTGGAATTGGATAATAAGGTCCTGTGTATCTTACTACCAAGACGGCAGAGAGACCCAGAGGACCCTCTGCATTATTCCAAATGTTCAAAATGCCACAAAGCTGAGCAGTTGTTGCTAACAGCTTGTGACATTTTACCAAAAATGTAAATAAACTCAAGCCAAAAGGACGTCAGCAGACAAGCTACTAGGTGAAGTGTTTACTTTGTGTCCATCCCACCCACAGCTTAACCTCCAGCATCATGATGCTACTTAACTGACATGTGACAGTGACTTGGTTTCTATCATCAGGGCTTCAGGAAACAAACCTGAATAGTAAAAAGAGTGGACGGTGATGTGTGTGCGCACTGCATTGTGGGATGGCTCTGCTATTTGCATGAATGAAAGCTGCAGTAGCGCTGTGAGAAAGAGATGAACCGGGCCAACCAGCTGAGGTAACGGCTGTGAAGGAGGAAGTGTCCGTGTCTACCTTGAGCTGCACCAGGTGGGCGTCCACGTGTCTGCTGTCGCTGTCTTGTCCCACAGAGTGTGTGAGCTGTGTGACTCTGTCGCTGGTCGCTCTCAGCCACGCCTCGATCTCGGGCAGGTGGAGGACGACCTTCCAGTCGGCTCCAGTGTGGAGGGGCGGAGGTTTCTTTGACCTGAAAACAACACATACTCTATAAAAGATATATGTGAAGACTTACAGCTGCACGCCTAAATGACTACATGTAATGTGAAGAGGACAAACCCACAGAAATGCTCTCTGCAGTTCTCCTCAGCTCTACCGGCAGTTTTAGCGTCATTTTACTGCGCAAATCTTTACGGTTCAGTCTCAGTAGTCTCATGAAGGCAGGTGTTCCCATCAAACAGCCCTCTGTCTACTAACTGTCCAATAAAACAGCAGCAGACACCGTGAGAGACTAGCTGGTGAAGAAGGTTTATCAGCTAAAGAGAAAGATATGTCCCCTCAGGAGCTGGTGGAGACCAAACCAGAGCTAAAAGGAGAGTGAATATTGGGTTTACGTTCATCAGGTGGACACGAACACAACTCCAATGTGATGATCATGTTGCTCTGTGTCTGCTGGGTGTCAATCCAAAACAAGTTTGGTGGTTATTTCTAAGCTTTGTGTCTTTGTCAGCTTGTAGTAATGATGCTTTAAATGTTGGTATGAGTTATTTTTTTTGTTTTATAAATCCAACAAAAGCTAGAACAGGAGCTCTAGTCAAAAGACTTTTTTTACTTAAACCAACAGAATTTGATCTAATGTCTTAGACCAGCGGTCCAGTAGCCTTGTTTACTTGAGGCCCTTTAAGGTGAACAAATGTCTCCCTCACTCTGTCACAGGTTGCATGTATGTTAACCAAAGATTTCCTTCTCAAATAGTTAAATGAGAATTGTTTTCAAAGACCCAATGAGGTTAAAACTAGCCAGTATAAAGATGAGATTAGAAATTCAGAAGTTTTTCAGCAGAAATCTGCTTTTATCTTATGAATCATCTAACAATCCTGCTGGGAATGTTTCTTAGGTGTCTTAGTTGATGTAACAGGGAAAGATAAGACAGGTAGTGTTTATCTGACATTTATGACTTCAGGTATTTCTCACATGTGCTTGTCATGGTCAAGATGACAACAAGAGACTGATTAGTTAGAGACAGTAGCTCAGACATCAGGCTAGCAGACATCAGTGTTCTCTGGGAATCTTTCAAGGTTGAGCCATACAAGAATGTTTACAAGAACTCACTGGCTCCACAGATCAAGGTACGATGGATAGTGAGAGATTCCAATATGGCGAAGCATTGGAATCTAAACATTAGATAGATTAGCTGTTCTAGGTGAAGGTGACCTAATAGAGAAACCTACAGGCACTAGGGGGAAGACAAGAACATAAAAAGGACCAAAAGATGTTATCCTTCAGATTTGGTGTTGGCATTGCTTGTGTTTACACGTTGGATGCTGACACTGTTTCTCCTTGGCCAAGTATCATTAAACTTTGCTGTGTAAAACTCGTCAGTCTCTGAAAACCTTCTTCTCCACACCTGAAAGCTGGCTCACAATAATTTTCAACAAATCCCTTCAATTTACTTTGCAACCCTCGATTTTGGGAACCACTGATTTAAACTATTTGATGAATTAAAAAACATATAACCCAAAATATAAGTTAATCACGGCTGATTTGTTACCTCTGGCAGGGGTCTCGCCCCAGGTGAGGTCCTCCTCCCGCGAGGCTGCCTCGGCTGGGGCCGGGCGAGGAGGCCCCGTCCTGGGACTGATGCTCCAGGTCCACAGTGAGGGGCGCGTTGGAGGCTGCGGTGGGGCAGGTGTCGGGGTCCATGGTCGGGGTGACGGGGGTGACAGAGGTGACCATTGGGGACGGCGGCTCAGGGGCCACGGGTGAGAGAACTACGATGCTCATGGCGTCAGAGAGGGAGAGAGAGGTAGCAGATTCCTAATGTGGGTGGACGAGCCTCATTGGAGTAAACTGGAGAGAGAGAGAGAACAAGAGAGAGACAGGATTATGTAGAGGTCAATCAAAATACAGAGTTTAAAACGAAACAAAGGAAAAGAAGAAAACTAGAATGAGGTTAGGAAGAAAAGGAGGAAAGGAATGAAGGAATGAATAACTAGGAAAGAAGGAAAGGGAAGGAAGGTTACAAAAGAGAGTAGGTTGAGCAAAATAATAAAAGTGGGAAAACTAAATTGAGGGAAAGAAAAGAACAAAAAGCATAATGAGGAAGGAAGAAAGTAAACAAGGTGGGAAGGACTGGTGGGAATACTGGGAATGAATGAAGGAACAAATCTTTAATACAGAACGTTGGCCAATAGAAGACAGAGAAAGTCACACCGAACCGGGCAACCAACAACTCTGATTGGCTGTTCAGGGACAATAAAAGCATCTGACTTTCAGGTGGGTTCCTGTACTTTTATATTCCGCTGATTAAACTAAGGATATTGGAGGAGTAAAGACAAATTCACCCACTAACACACGGCAGAGCTACAACCCAAGGTGCTGGCAGGAGAAATCTGGGATTCATTGTCTTGCTCAAGGACACTTCAACATGCGGACAGGAGGAGCCGCGATCGAAGCACCAAACCTAAGATTAACAGTAGCGTTGTAGTACTCGAGACCGGTCTTGGTCTTAAGACTACTTTTTGATGGTCTTGTCTCAAGATCATAACTTTGGGAATATCAATAAATTGCTTTTGCATCGTCTGATTTGTTAACATCCTAACTTTGATTGGAAGTAAAACATGTTGCTACAAATGCAACAAATAACCCTGATTAACAACTGTCTCCCCTCCCTGTGATGCTTACGTTGATTTCAGCTCTTAGTGTTTGTATGTGGGTGTTTTAATGGGAATGTGGATCTTTCAGACCACACTCTGATCTCGTTCCACATTTTATTGCGTGCCATACAATGCAGGGATCTGGTCTTGGTCTCGACTTGGTCTCAGCCCTAAAGTCTTGGTCTTGTCTCACAAGACTGACATGTTTTGGATTTTAAAAAATGGCTAGTAAAAATGTTCCTTAAATTGCACCAGAGAATTAGGACTCATGATCTCAGCATTTCTAAAAAACATTAGCACTTTATTGAATGTCTCACAGAATCAACTTGAGTTTAGCTTTAAAGCTGAAAAATAACCTCTTTCCTCAACCAGAAGCAGCCAAGCTTCATTTTGACCTTGTGGTAAATTATTTACAGCATCGATATAAATGCCTGACAGGATAATCTGAGTCTAAATGTTTTTATATTTTAATAGACGTTTCATTACCGTGGTTTGTAACTTGAAGGGACTACAAACTGTTGTATAATAATAAACTTCCTTGATTATTTTATTAAACTAAAACTAGATTAGAATCTTCACCAAACCAGATTTATGATGTGAAAACTCCCCATATTATCTTCTCTTGACAGAACTAGATTAATGTCTGACCTTGTGTGATAACTCATTCTTGGCCTTCATACACCTGCAAGTAAAGACAAACAGCTGTTCAGTATCGCACACAAATTAGGACATAATTTTGTTATTTAGATGTTTATTTTGTTGAGGAAGAAGGACTGAAAAGCTTTTACTTAATTTTACCTGCATATTTGCTGACAAAGATTTTTATCATAATTGTTTTGAAAGTTCTGCCTCAGATTTGTGAAGTGATCCACTGTTTGGCATCAAGTGTTTTTTCTGACCATAAAATAGAGTTTATACCACAATTAACAATCAGCTTTATTCAACTTTCACTCCGGAGCAAAAATCATCCTTTCAACTCGAAAGAAACAAAAATTTGGTACTTATTGTGATAATTATCGACATCGAAAAAGATTTATCGTGATAACATTTTTGGCCATTTCGTCCAGCCCTAATATAATTACACAATTTTTAATCCAATAATTAAAACTGACCAAAAACGTACACAGTAATGTAAATTGGTGTACAATGGCAGCATGGCCACAGATCTGTGGTGCTGAATGCTAAATTACTTGTACAATGCTGACTGTGACTGTTTTGACTGAGTTTACGTGACTCATTGAAATATTATCTGCACATAATCAGCTTTACAGCTCGTTATAGTGTCATTAAAAACAGGTGAGATGTCAGATGTAATTTACCATCACAGCAACAAACAAAGTGATGACGGATAAGCAACAAAATTATGGTTTATTCTGTGATTTGAAATTTATGCGAAGTTTAGATGAGAACTACATAATTGTTAGTGTAGGTGGAACATATGGAAAGGGTAAAGATTTAAGAGTACTGTATGTTATTTATGTTATTATGTCTACAGTTCTTATCTTTTGCAATGAAACACACGCCTCACGTCTGTCTTACAGTTCATGGTTCAACATTTATGGCTCGGCAATAATCTCTTACCAGAACTGCATGACACAAACAAGGAAATAAAAAAAGGTCCTTTCCTTTTAAAGGATGCCGAGCAGACTGTGAAAGTTCTATCTAGAGAAAACCCACAAAGAAAGAACAGCTACAGAAGGGAACCGTGGAGATGCTGGGATACTGCAATTCCTCAATGCATTTAGGACGTTCAGAAAACTTTCTGGAGGAAAACGAGGACGATGTGACTGAGTGGTTTGAATAATTTATAATAAGTTTGTAGCTTCTCTTGTAGAAAGATAGCTCTCTACATGGCGTCACTGTCAGAGAAGAATCTCTACTGCTCTATCTGTCATGACATCTATAAAGAGCCCGTGATCCTGTCATGCAGCCACAGTTTCTGTAAAGCCTGTCTTCAGAGATGGTGGACACAGAAAACGACTCGTGAGTGTCCACTTTGTAAGAGAAAATCTTCAAAAAGTGATCCAGCTATAAACTTGGCACTGAAGAACATGTGTGAAGATTTTCTACAGGAGAGAAATGAGAGACTTTCAGCAGGGTCTGCAGATCTCTGCAGTCTACATGCAGAGGAACTCAAACTCTTCTGTGTGGATGATCAGCAGCCAGTTTGTCTCATCTGTTTGCATTCAAATTCACACACCAGCCACAGCTTCAGACCCATCGATGAAGCAGCTCTGGATTACAAGAAGATACTTCAGGAACTCCTGAAACCTTCACAGGAGAAACTGGAGCTCTTCAACGACATTAAAGGAAACTTTGATCAAACAGCTAAAGACATTGAACTCCAGGCTCAAGACACAGAGAGGCAGATTAATGACGTGTTCTTGATGCTCCAGAAGTTTCTCCAAGAGGAGAAGGAGGTCAGGATGGCTGCACTGAGGAAGGAGAAGAAGCAGAAGGTTCAGATGATGAAGAGGAAGAGTGAGGCTCTGAGTAAAGATATAGCAGCTCTGTCAGACAGAGTCAAAGCCACAGAGGAGGTGCTGAGAGCTGAAGATCTCTCATTCCTGCAGGGATACAAGACTGCAGCTGAAAGAGTCCAGATTCGCCTGCCGGATGATCCACAGCCGACCCCAAGAGCTCTGATAGACATGAGCGAACACCTGAACAACCTGTCGCTCAAAATCTTGGACAGTGTGAAGGAGAAATTAACTTCCACTCTGAATCCTCCACAGAGAAAATTATCTGATAACAGGGTTGAGAAGATGGATGATACTGCTGGACCCCGCCGCACCCATTCCTCACCCCTGCCCCATCGGGTGTCACCGTCAATCCCAAAGTTTTACTGTAGAAATCTCCAAACCACAGATTACATATGTTTTAATAACTATGATGAAGGACTAGATGAAGAGAGTATTGTTAAAAACATTCCAGAGGAAGTACTAAAATTAGGTTAGATAAGATTGAGTGCATCAGACCTAGAGATACTCGCTGCTCAAGGCGGTGACACTCCTTAATTCCTCCTCAGCAATCCACCATGTAAAATGGTTGTATATATCATTTTTGTATATATGTTTGTAAGTAGCATAAAGTCATAAGTCTCTTTAATTTAATGAACAAGGAAATAAGATAATTAGTGTTTCTTTCCAAAGGACTTTTATAGTCATTCTTCTCTGCAAGTCTCTTAACCAGTAGTCAGACTGCACATACTGGTGGAGATTTTATATTCAGACTTGATGTTTTGGTTGAGGGATCTAAATATTTGCTAACTGTTGTAAACTAACTGCACACCACTGTGCTTATTATTATGCCTACTGAGATTATATATACACAGGGTATAAAAAAGAACAACACCTAATAATACAACCAATAAAGTGATTACCTTTAATGAATGTGTTTGTTTCTTTATGATGGAAATTCACTGAATGTTCTTTCATTGTCATCATCATGAGGCAAAGCTTGCATGATTATCACACAAGTGTAAGGTACTGAAATGAAACTTTGTGCACAAACATTTTGTATTTCATTGGAAGAATGAGAAAATGACAATGGAGAATCAAATGCAATTAGTTAGTGAGACAAAACAGTATTTCTGTAAAATAGAAACTTCGGAGTAGCAGGGTGGTTTTCATGTGTTAATGACTGAATTGTTTTAAAAGTTGGAGCTTTGGATGGAGCTCTATGCCCCAGAGGAAGACAAGATATCAGGCTGTGATACACGAGAATACTTGTTATAAATTACAATCATAGTTGGTTTGAGTCTGCACAGAAAGAAACTTTGGATTACCAGATAAATAATATAATATCATCAGTCAAAGTGTTTAGCTTGTCCAATAATGAACTCATACATAGGCAATATTGTGAACAGAAAGTTTTGGGTTTCATTGAAAGAATGAGAAAATGACAATGTACAACCAAATGCTATTAATTAGTGAGGCAAAACAGTATTTCTGCTAAATAGAAACTGCAGAATGGTTTTCATGTGTTAATGACTGATGTGTTTTAACAGTTTTAGATAACAATGGGGCTCTATGGCTCAGAGGAACATGAGATATACAGGCTGTGACTTACCACACACGTCTGCACAGAAATAAAGTTGTGGATATCAGATAAATAATATAACATCATCAGTTAAAATGTTTAATTTGTCCAATACTTTGTTTATGAACAAATACCTGCAAAACTAATGACACTCCCTTTCAGTCCAAGCTGCACTTTGTCTTTGTGCTAATTAGCACATGTTAGCATGCTTACACACAAAATTAAGATGGAGATTATCATAACAGGTTAACATCAGCTTAGCACCGATGTGCACCCAACCACTCCTGTAAGGTGAAAACTCTCCATATTATAGTAACAAACAAAACAGTCACAGAGCTAGATTTCTGTCTGACTTTTGAGTCTGATAACTCATTTTTGGCCTTCATACACAGCAAGTTAAGTGATTAAACAGCTGTTCAGTATCACATCCATACAGATAAGGACTGCAAATGAATCATTCTTGCCTATGGTCTGTCTTTCTACCTACAATTTAGCCATTTATGTATTTCACCTCTCCTCCACACATTCATCAATCTGTCCATTTCATTTGAAGGGTCCTATTTTGCGGTGGCTGTGCAGGAACTTGTTACCATATCATTACTGTAACTCCCTGGCCTGCCTGCTGGGTGGACACTCTTCATTATTTGTTAGGGTGCAAGTGAAAACAAAAAAAAGCTAGAACTACAAACACTTGTAAGTGGGGTCCAAGCCCCCTGGCGGCAGCCGACCCCCTCGCCCCGTGGAGCCCGCGCACGTCAACCCGGGCAGCCCGTCGCGGCTTCAGGAACCCGTGGCGTATAAGCGACCAGAGTTTGAAAATAAAGGTACTTGTGGTTACAGAGATGTAAAATGAATGGATGTCTAAGAGAGTGTCATTTGTTATAGGATTAATAGCGCCATCTAGAGGCCGAGAGAGACCAAATTTCACACAGCGCGTCGGGACGGCGTGCCAGCTTAGAGTTTGGTGTTGATCGGACGTTGCAAACCTAAGATAGGATTTAACATTCTATTTTTAGCAATCTTCGCGAAACATCTGTCAGCCTATTATTGGGACATTTTGTGGCGGATCAGAATTTCCTCTACAAACTTTTACCGGCTTGATCCAGAAATTATCCGTGCTAAGTTTGGTGCCGATTGGACTTCGGCTTCAGAGAGCTACTAAAAGTTTTTTCAGTTTTGTGATGTAGCCAAAAAAGTTTAGCGAAACGGCATGGCCTATATCCGGATTCAGCTCGATCCATGTGGTTGTAAGGTTTTGATATCCTTTGAATGCGGGAGTTACAGCAATTTGAAAGTGCAAAACTTTGGACCTCGCGTAGCCCCCTAGAGGTAGAAGTGAGAGAATTTTTCGTCCATCGTCGTCTAATGGGTCTGAACCAACCCTGTGAGTTTTGTGTCTGTAGCACTTACCGTCGAGGTGACAGTATCAGTTTTAGGCCAAAACGTACAGAAGAAAAAAAAAATCTTAGCAAAAACAATAGGGTTCTCAGCTCCGTTGGTACTGAAGCCCACTCGAGCTTGGACCCCTAATAACATTACTGACCACCAGCAGAGCATCAATCTCTACTGTCCTGTTTATCGTGATATCTACAAAGAGTCTGTCATCCTGTCATGCAGCCACAGTTTCTGTAAAGCCTGTTGGCAGCGTATGGTGGACAGACAGAGGAACTCATGAGTGGCGAGTCTGCAGGAAAATATCTTTAATAAATTATGAACTTATAAACCTTGGCACTGAAGAACCTGTCTGAAGATTTTTTAGTGAGGAGAACTAAAAGACTTTAAACAGGGACTGCGAATCTACATGCAGAGAAACTAAAACTCTTCTGTCTGGATGCGTAAGCAACCAGCTTGTCTCATCTGTTCAAATTCATATCCACACACCAGCCACAGCTTCGGACAAATCCATGAAGCAGCTCTGGATTACAAAGAAATACTTCAGGAACTTGGGCCTCTTCATTGAAAATGAATGATTTATGTAGAAGATAATCTTTATCTCGATTCTTACTTCATGTTCATTTTTGTTGAAAAGCTCATTTGTCTTGATCTTCCTCTATTCTACATTCTTTGTTTCTTTTTGTAGATACAAACTGTAGTGTGCCACTGACTACATTAATATCAACTGCTTTTGCATTTTAGCTGGTATGTTCACAGTCATTGTCAAAATAGGGATATGAAATGGCTGCTACGCATAAACTATTTCGGTCATGTTTCGCCAAACAACGGTGACTGTCAACATTTCATGCATAGCTCTGGTGGGTGCCTTAACTGTGTCATGCAGGTACCTGTTATCAAATCATTACTGTAACTCATCTAGTTTGCCTGCTGGGTGGACCCACGTCATCATTTGTTAGGGTGCAAGTGAAACCAAAGCCTACAGGCTCTATAATGTTCATGATGAAGTAGAGACTTTCTGAATCTGGTTTATGAGTTTCTTATCAATGTGAAGCTCATTGCGTGTAATGAGACAACAATGTCTGGAATGAAATGAATAGTTCCACCCACGGCCTGAAGCACGTGAGACAAACCAGGTGAACAACTTCTCTGTCCTCTTTGCAACACAAAAGGGACATACTGCATGAATCAGGTTCAGGCAAAACTCAAAGCTTCTCATAACTGCGGGAGGACAGCTACCAGAGCGAACAGTAGACAGAAAACTGGAATACTGCAACTTCAACCAGCTGCTGACTCCAGGAGATTTAGACCAACACTGGATATTTTGAGACGTTTCTAGAGGAGGGAACTAAACTGTCTCCTTTTCCCTGAGACTTTTGTTAAATTTTCTCATCACAATCAAGAACTGTTGCTGTTGTTCACCTGTAAAAGCATTGTACCTGAAATTGGGCTGTAAGCAGACATTTGACTTGAGTCAAAGAGTGACTCCCTGAAGCTGCCTGCTGCTGTTTAGTGTAACTTAAAGATCATGGCTTGTCGGTTAGAGGAGAATCTCTCCTGTCCCGTCTGCCGTGACATCTATAAAGAGCCTGTCATCCTGTCATGCGCCCACAGTTTCTGTAAAGCCTGTTGGCAGCACTGGTGGACAGAGAAAGGAACTCGTGAGTGCCCAGTCTGCAGGAAAATATCTGCATCATATGATCCACCTATAAACTTGGCACTGAAGAACATGTGAAGATTTTTTACTGGAGAGAAATAAGATACTTTCAACAGGGTCTGCAGATCTCTGCAGTCTACATGCTGAGGAACTCAAACTCTTCTGTGTGGATCATCAGCAGCCAGTTTGTCTCATCTGTTCGCATTCAAATTCACACACCAGACACACCTTCAGACCCATCAATGAAGCAGCTCTGGATTACAAAGGGATACTTCAGGAACTCCTGAAACCTTCACAGGAGAAACTGGAGCTCTTTAATGATATTAAAGGAAACTTTGATCAAACAACTAAAAACATTGAACTCGAGGCTCTAGACACAGAGAGGCAGATTAATGACGTGTTCTTGATGCTCCAGAAGTTTCTCCAAGAGGAGAAGGAGGTCAGGATGGCTGCACTGAGGAAGGAGAAGGAGCAGAAGGTTCAGATGATGAAGAGGAAGAGTGAGGCTCTGAGCAGAGAGATAGCAGCTCTGTCAGGCAGAGTCAGAGCCACAGAGGAGGAGCTGAGAGCTGAAGATCTCTCAGTCCTGCAGAGATACAAGACTGCAGCTGAAAGAGTACAGATTCCCCTGCCGGATGTACCAGAGCCGATCCCAAGAGCTCTGATAGACATGAGTGAACATCTGAGCAACTTGTCCCTCAAAATACTGTACAGTACAAAGGAGAAGGTAACCCCTCTCTGAAGCCTAAACCAAGAAAAAATCACTGATAAAGATGTCAAGGGTGTGTGTTTCGTGTGGTGTTGTTGTGTAGTGCTTTTTTCTTCTTTGACATTTCTCAAGCCTCACCTTGCTGTACTGTTACTCATGGGTTCCTTTTCTTTTCTGTTGAGCTCAAAGAGCTGATGTCTCAGGTGTCTGATGTGTATTACCTGTGCCTCATTGTCTTCACCCCAAGCGTGATTGTCTGTGACTCAAAACTGCCCTTTTCAGAGCTTCGACTTGTGTCTCGTGGTCTTTTGGTCTCTGCATTATCCGTCTCGTGTCTTGTGGATTTATCCCATCATCACGGGATTCATGGATTCCTCAGCCTACTTATGGATGGATTTACCGTTGCATTTTTTGACCGTCAATCTTATCCACACCTGTAAGTTCACCTTATCTTCAAACAAACATCACTAATTTACGTGTTCCGCCCCTGAGTCTGTATTTAGGCCCAAGACCCCTGTTACCCTTGTCTGAACCAGGGCAGACTGGAACAAAAGAAGAAAAAAGGGATCTGAACTCGACTATAAGCTAGATCAGAACCATCTATCTGATTCAAAAGACCCCTAAAGAAGAAGAAGGAGAAAGTTTTCTGCATGCATCAATGATGTAGATTTTTAATCTTTATTACTGAAATTAATATGATAACTTTTGGAAAAGGAAGTGCAGGGATTGCATTGAGTGCTAGAGATGAATGCTCAGGGCAACTCCCATCGAGACACCCAAACCAGCCAGACAAATAGTCACCACAAGCGGTTTGATAAAAGGACCCTGTGTTGACAAATGATAAATAAATCCACCTTGTACTTTTGTTAGCATAGAGCATGGGGTTTGAAAAAGATCTAGACTAAAGCAGCTTCTAGACTAAAGCAAAGACATAAAGCATAAGCTTAAAACACACTGAAGTCAAAAAATGGAGTGCATGAAACTAATAGAAAACAGTACATGTTTAAATGGGTCTTCTGGCTATATTTAAATATTGACGCATATTTTTCTACCTTGGTTTATTCAGTCCTGCTTAAGTCTCTTTAATTTAGTGAACAAGGATATAAGATAATTAGTGTTTCTTTCCAAAGGAGAAGTCATACTTTCTTAGTCTCGCTCTTCCACATTGCACAAATTGGTGAATTCATTATCAAAAAAGTGGAGATTTTAGAATCAGACTTGATTAGTGCTGTGAGATATGGCAAAAAAATTCATATCCTGATAGCGATATATATCCCGATCCCTTTGCTGCTACAAAGATATCACGAGAGGCAAGTAATGTGACTGACCGTACATCGGCTGGCACTGCTGGATAGTGTTGTCTGGCTTGTCCATTTTATTTAATGCAATTTCTTCTCCATAACATGAGCACGTGTGAAAGAACAGACCTCAGCAAAGTTAGTTTCAAGATATAATATTGCAAAGCTCTAGATTTGATACTTTTGGTGATGAGGGAACTAAATATTTACTTGTTATAGACTAACTGTACACCAGATGTGTTTTAGATTTGCTTGTAATTATGCTTATTGAGATTATGTATACAGGGTGACAGGGTGGACAAAATAATTAAAACACCTAACAATACAATGCCCAAATCAATAAAGTGATTTACTTAAAGTTACATTTGTTTCTTTGTGAAGGAAATTCATTGACTGTTCTTTCATCATCATCATCATCATCATGAGGCAAGGCTTGCATGATTAGCACACAAGTGTAAAGTAATGAAGTCATACATACAGTATAGGCAAAATTGTGCACAAAAAGTTTTGGGTTTCATTGAAAGAATCTTAAATGGACAATTTAAAACCAAATGCAATTAATTAGTGAGGCAAAACAGTATTTCTGTTAAATAGAAATAGTGTAGCAGAATGGTTTTCACGTGTTAATGACTGATATGTTTTAAAAGTTGAGCTTTGGATGGAGTTCTATGGCCCAGAGGAAGACGAGATATCAGGCAGTGATACACACACAGCATTTGTTAGAAATTACAATCATACTTGGTTTGAGTCTGCAACGAAAGAAAGTTTTGAATATCAAATAAATAATATAACATCATCAGTCAAAATGTTTAATTTGTCCAATACTTTGTTTATGAACAAACACCAGCAAAATGACACTCCCTTCAGCCCCAGGGGCACTCTGTCTTAGTGCAAATGTTAGCATGCTAACACACTAAATTATGACGGTTAACATGGTGAATATTATAACTGCTAAACATCAGCATGTTAGTATGCTCATTGTTAGAATGTTGGCATGCCATCGATAGCTCAAAGCCCCAAAGCGCACCGAGCCACAGTTATGATGTGAAAACTCCCCATATCATCTTGTAATAAACAAAAACAGTTAGAGGTAGATTAATGTGTTAGGGAACCAGTGAAACCAAAAAAAGATAACATTACTGACCACCAGTGCAGCTTCATCACATGGACCAATGCTGAAAGATTTTAGTTCAGGTGTAACATATGAAGAAGTAGCGGAGAGCAGGGGCTAAAGTTTTTTTTTCAGAAAAACCTGATTTTCAAAGATAATGTTTCACACAGATATATTTTTGCTGTGGTCACTAACTCACAGGTGTGGTCTATCAATATCAGGTGGTATTTTGTACAAATGTAGTTTTGTACAAACAACTTCCAGTATAATTCCACTTTAAGCATAAGAGGCACATTACTTTACCCTTACGTTACCCACAGCTGGGACAAAAGTAACACAACAATAGAAGATAGATTTTTTGTGTTACCACCTTTGTATTTAATAAATAAACATGACTGTGACCTTGTTAATGTGTAACTGCAAACATATTTTGTCCATTATCTTTAAAAAAAATGTAATTACATTTTTATTTTAAATATTCAGTTTCAATATAACCTGACAGCCCAAACTTGAATTGTTTAGAATATTTCATATTATATTAAGCGATATATTATAAATATATAATATAAATATGCAAATGTGTGCACCTAAAACAGGGGAAATGGTTAGATGGAGATTGTTTATGAACCTGACATGATTAAAATAAAATAAGACTGGCAATATGCATGTTCCCAGTGCAGGAACATGTTGCAGCAGTTTCAGAAACAGTGAAAAAATGACAAAAATAAAAATAAACAATAAAATTAAGATAATAATTAAAACCTATTTACAGAATATGCTTATACAGTGTGAGAGATCTGCATTTTGACTGCTATTTAATGACACCTACTACACTGACCTCCTTAGGAGGCGGGCCAAAATAGATATCAGCCGCTCTCTTAATACAAGCATGCAGCTTCCTCTGCTAGTCCAAGGAGAAGACTTAATAATGTGATCTGTACCTGTGGTCTAGTCTTCTCCCCAATTATCTCTGTCACCTCCTCCTACATTATCTGAACAAAGCGCATGGCATGTGGCATGAGACTTTATCAGCTGACCTGGGACTAATGTTTCTAAGATAGATGTCCAGAAACACCTTCTCAAACATCTGGCTGAATCACACCTCTGTCTTTCTGCCCCACGCTATTGGGCTACTGAACATAGTGCATAAGGCGAGGTTAATTAAAAATCAGAAGATTAAGAAGTCTGAGGGGCCCTTAGATGATCAGGGATGGCATTCCAAATTGGAGGAGCGGCAAAACAGAAAGCCCGATCACCCATGGTGCTGA
Source organism: Lepomis macrochirus (assembly GCA_024633595.2). NCBI lineage: Eukaryota > Metazoa > Chordata > Actinopteri > Centrarchiformes > Centrarchidae > Lepomis > Lepomis macrochirus. The sequence continues at coordinate 28,037,348 of JALXJV020000022.1, forward strand.
GCTTGGTCCTGGGGAGAAGGAGGAGGTTTGAGTTTGTTGAGTGAATCAATCATGTTGAGGTTTAAGGGCTGAGTAGTTCTTTCAAGTATGGGGGCATTACCATAGATGCACTAGTGGGTGAGGAGGGAGACTTATTTTCGTAACCTATAACGCCGTCTCGAAAGACAACACTGTAACTGTGTCTTTAAGCTCCCCATGTCCCCCGGCTGCTCTGCTCCAACTTTGCAGTTGAAGTAGCATTACTTGTTGCTAAAGTAACCGCTAACCACAATTAATTAGCTGTTGTTATCTAATTGGCCCAGTTTGCCATGCAATAAGTGGTCATAGCTTACTTAGCCTGGACTGGGAGCTCAGGTGGGTGTGTCATCTGCGTCATGCAGGTGCCTGTTATCAAATCATTACTGTAAATCCCTGGTCGGCCTGATGGGTGGACCCACACCATTTGTTAAAAGTGGAAACCAAAACAACAGCTCCATATTGTTCAGGTAGGACATATGAGGAAGAGGAGCTTATTTAAATGTGGTTTGAGTTTCTTATCAAAGTGAAGTTTGCAGTGTGTAATCAGAGAGAAATATCTGGAATTAAATGAATAGTTCCACCCATTGCCTGAATCACCTGAGACAAACCAGGATACAGTCTTTGTTCTGTTTGAAACACAAACAAATAGATCTGTTGTATTTAGGTTCATGCAAAACTGAAAGCTTCTCATAACTGCGGGAGGACAGCTACCAGAGTGATCAGCAGACACTCAGAGAAAACTGGAATACCGCAACTTCTACCAGCTGCTGACTCCAGGAGATTTAGAACAACACTGGAGATTTTGAGACCTTTCTAGAGGAGGGAACTGAACTGCCTGTCACAAGGTTTCTGCTACTTTTCCTGAGACTTTTCATAATTTTTTTCAACTCACCATCCAGAACTTGAGCTGTGGCTTGAACTGGTGTGCACCTGTACAACACTTTGAGACGTTGTATATGATACTGGGCTTTAAGTAGACATTTGACTTGACAGTGGAAGCGTTACTGACTCTGTTTGAGCTGCCTGACTGCTGTTTAGTGTAACTTAAAGATCATGGCTTGTCGGTCAGATAATCTCTCCTGTCCCGTCTGCCGTGACATCTATAAAGAGCCTGTTCTCCTGTCATGCAGCCACAGTTTCTGTAAAGCCTGTCTTCAGAGATGGTGGACAGAGAGAGGAACTTGTGAGTGCCCAGTCTGCAGGAAAATATCTGCATCATATGATCCACCTATAAACTTGGCACTGAAGAACATGTGTGAAGATTTTCAACAGGTGAGAACTGAGAGCCTTTCAACAGGGTCTGGAGATCTCTGCAGTCTACATGCAGAGACACTCAAACTCTTCTGTGTGGATGATCAGCAGCCAGTTTGTCTCATCTGTTCAGCATTCAAATTCACACACCAACCACACCTTCAGACCCATCGATGAAGCAGCTCTGGATTACAAGAAGATACTTCAGGAACTCTTGAAACCTTCACAGGAGAAACTGGAGCTCTTCAACGACATTAAAGGAAACTTTGATCAAACAACTAAAGACATTGAACTCCAGGCTCAAGACACAGAGAGGCAGATTAATGACGAGTTCTTGATGCTCCAGAAGTTTCTCCAAGAGGAGAAGGAGGTCAGGATGGCTGCACTGAGGAAGGAGAAGAAGCAGAAGGTTCAGATGATGAAGAGGAGGAGTGAGGCTCTGAGCAGAGATATAGCACCTCTGTCAGACAGAGTCAGAGCCACAGAGGAGGTGCTGAGAGCTGAAGATCTCTCATTCCTGCAGGGATACAAGACTGCAGCTGAAAGAGTCCAGATTCCCCTGCCAGATGATCCTCAGCCGACCCCAAGAGCTCTGATAGACATGAGCAAACACCTGAACAACCTGTCGCTCAAAATCTTGGACAGTGTGAAGGAGAAAGCAACTTCCACTCTGACCCCCCCCAGAGAGAAAATTATCTGATAACAGGGTCAGGCTTACTACTAACCCCCCATTCCGGCCCATCCACCCCCGCGCCCATCCCTCACCAAAAAAAGGACAAGCATTAAATTAATGTACAAATAATATTAAATATAGAACTACACTGTTCTTTCTTGTGTTATGATGAATTAGGTGGAATTATTAGTATGAGCAATGGTGGAGAAGATATATCAAATAATAATATGAGAAACATAATTTGAGACAAGTCATGGCCTTAAATAATATGATATAATATTATCAGGTCGGCCTACAGACCACAAGAAAAACTAACTCACCACAGTGTGTTATACATTAAGCCCTCAATACAAAACCCTCAGTTCAACCAGCAAATAATGTCCTTATCTCAGTTCAAATCTTCTAGGTGTCCATCGTTCTGTATCCCACCACCACCAAGTCACCTGCAGGTGGCGGCTGCTACTTTCATTCCTTGTGTGACACTAAAGTTTTTGTAGTATCAGCTTCTGTAAAGCTTAAGGTCGTTGTACAACAAGAAGGCAAGGTACAGCGATGTGCGTGACTGCTTTCGCTTTTGGGTGTCATGTGACCAAAGTGTAATCGCAGCCTTTGCGATTAGAAAATCTCATTTTATTACATTGCAATAATATCACAAATGCAATTAATCGCTCAGCCCTACCCACAAGGATACAAGACAATTAGTGTTTCTTTCCAAAGGACATTTATAGTCATTCTTCTCTGTTAGTCCCTACGACCAGGTGTCACATTGCACAGATTTGGTCAATTCATTTATGAAAAGTGGAGATTTTAGAATCAGACTTCATATCTTTGGTGATGAGGGAACTAAATCTTTACTACTGTTGTGAACTAACTGTACACTGCTGTGTTTTATTATTATGCTTCCTGAGATTATGGGCTTGACAGGGAGGACAAAAAAAATTAAAATACCTGATATTAAAATGCAGAAATAAATAAAGAATAAAGTGATTTACTTTAATGTATGCTTTTTTTATGATGGAAATTCGGTGACTGTTCTTTAACTGTGATCATCATCATAGAGCAAAGCTTGCATGATTAGCATGCAAGCTTTGTGGTACTGAACTCATACATACAGTATAGGCATTATTGTGA